>JAYXIM010012111.1:0-10048 GCA_037575425.1 Anastrepha fraterculus | reverse complement strand
TCTTCATAAATCTTAAAAAATGCAACTAAAACGACCGTCCTTCCGGTAACGCAGAACCGATTTTGTGTGAACATGAACTATACTCGTACATACGAAGATAATGCCTCAGCAATGTTACATCAACACGCTCCCACAAATAGTATAACAATCTTCACACCTCAGTTAAGTCCTTTCCTGGAACCGTAAAAGTATAATATCTGGGTAGAGCCTCGTTTATGTCCGAAACTAGGTCCACGTGTCCCAGCTCCTCTCCTACAGTCTTATGAAGAATACGTGCCGTCGATAGTCCCAAATACTTACACTGTGTTCTAAAGTAAATGAGACATCGGAAAGGTTGTAATAGAGCTATTTATATAAACCCACTACCGTCTTGTCTTCTGTGCGTGTTTCACTGCTGTTGTACCCCTTGCAGAGTCGCGTCATGATTTTAGCTACGAACGTTTGGGCTGCCTCCCACTAACTACTGCTTGAGCACATAACTCATATGAGGGTGCTAGGGGAAGGTTGAAAAATCACGTGTTCTGCGCTTTCGTCAGTATTTGGGCAGTTTGGTTAGAAATGGCTGTCTACCAGCTTAAAACGGCTCAGGTATTGCCGAAAAGAGTCATGTTCGCTGAGCAACTGCGAAAGGTGATAGTCGGTGTCTACATGTTTTCTTCCGTCTTCAACACGTGGTATAAATTTGTGGGGCCAACGCCTGTTTTGCGACTGATCCCACCGCTGCTGCCACCGACCAACTGTCAGCAATCGCTCAGATGTTTTTTATTCTGGAATGGACCGAGCTCCTCGCACTTTATAGAACCTGTTCATTTCGTCTGCCATGAAGTCCAGAGGCAGCTCTCCAGCGTTTACCCAGATTGCGTCATCAGACGCTGTTCTGTACATGCAAGATACACGCAGAACGCTTTGCCTGGGAGACTACATTTTTGTTCCTGCCTCATAAAGGATTATGGAGTCAACAACCAATGACAGTAGACGTCTGCGATTAGCTTGGGGTCTCCTATATTAGGGAGGATCCGCCCTAGAGCACCATTGACAGAACCCGCCTTGGAACTTGCATTTATTAAATGCTAACTAAAACAAAGCTTTGTGTCAATCCAAACCCCCTCTAAATTTAACAAGGCTATGACATCAAGCAAGGTATTAAAATCGGCAAAAGGATCTCGAACGGCAATCAGATACATAGACGGACGGAGGGATGTAAATAAATGTTTGTATTATATAAGAGGTCCTATCGCACTAATATCTACCATCATGCTTTGTAGGCTTTGGCTTCATATATATATTGACTCTGAAACCCGTCTTGATATTTTTCCAGAAATGGAGTGACCTACAGTTTTAATCCGACTCCTACCCGGATAACAAATGTTTTTTTTTTTATGAGGAGCTTTTTCGTGGAGGAACTACAGGTTTGCCATTGCACTCCTAGGGGCGATTATTATTTAAAAAAACGTTTTCTATCATTTAGTGTTGCATGCACGGAGATTCGAACCCATCTACTTCCGAATGGTAGTCACGCACAAAGCCATTCAGTTACGGCCACCGCAGGATATGATTGCATCACATAAATTTTCGGTCACTATTTCCTGAAATGTTACTTTCTTCGTATTATTGAATACTACTGACATATGGATATCCATTCTGAAATGCATTCTAACTCATATGCATATCAAGACTAAAATATATACCTAAGCCTTACTTTTAGTGGGAGTTATCTGTCGCATATACGCACGACCACAAAGTCCTGTTAAAATCGATTTCTATAAATTCCAAGCCTACCCATTGCATTCCAGTACTACCCGTTTCATCCGAAAGCCCCTCCTTGAACTTACCTCCAGCAGTCTTGGCAATTGTAGTTTTACTATGATACGAAGTCTCCACTGGTTGCGGATTCGCTTCTTCAATGCCCTCGACTACCTCTGAACTCGTTCTCTGAACTGAAGTTATCTCTTGCAAATTGCATGAGACTTCGTTTAGATTCTGAACTGGCGACCTACAATGCACAGCAAAGAAAGTTTAGATTTAAATTGAACTCCCTATCTCACCACCTACCTTGAGCTGCGCTCGGTGTGATCAGCTACGTACACATTTTCACTATCACTCACTGAGGCATGGCGTTCGCACACCAACCAACCATCTTCCGTTGCATCCGCATTGTTCCTTGCCACAAAAGTGTTGTCACTTAGCTTACAGCTGCTTTTAGTTATATTATTATTGTTGTGTTCACCGCTGTGGATGATTTTTTTCGATTGTGTTTGCGTCCACTTGCTGCCGGTATTCTGTTGCACTTGTGCCACATATTGACGCAATGGGAACCGGTTTGTGGTGGAGTGGGTGCCGAATTGATTCACACCGAAATATGCGGATTTCATGGCAGGCAAGCCGTATTGCTGTTGTTGCTGTTTATGATGTGTTTGATGTAGTTGTGGATGACGAGAACCACCTTTATGGCCCAATTTGGCGGCTGTGTCATAACGTTTGATCATGTCACGCACGCTAATTGGCGATTGCGATTCCGAATCGGAAGCGGCGGCAAGCAAAATATTCAGGGAACTTGAGGAGTTATTGCTTAGGGTGTCATCATCGTCGAGACTTAAGGAGCGCGGCTGCCGTTGTTGCTTCAGTTGAGAGTTGCACTTTGAAGAGCCGGTGAGGTCCATTTGAGGTATGACTTTTCTTAAACGAACGAATTAAAAAATAAAAATATCAAATTTTTTACCAAAAATATATGCAAATTTCAATGTCAAATAAAATTTTCCTCCTTCCAATACAAAGGGAACAACACGAAAAATATGTAAATGTCGAATTTATTTTTCTCAAATGTCAAATAGTAAAAGCTCGTTTTTTTTTCTTTTTGGTTTACGATTTTTGTTTGTTTCCTTTCAAAAGTTGTATGAGTTTAAGAAAAGAAAATTTTGAGTAAATATTTTTTGATTGAATTTTCAGTTTTTATTGAGTGAGTATTGGCCCAGTAAGCATTCAGATTTCACCAAGGTAAATTCATTAAAGGTGGGGCACTAGACCAACAACAATGTTTTGTACGTTTGATTGTCACGTCTAAGTATTGGCAAAGTAAAAAACATAGAATGAATTCGCCTTGTTTCACTCTGGACTGACAGCCATATTGGCACGGCGAAAGAAAAAATATAAATCAGCTGATTTACCGATACCACCTTTAATAGATTCGCCTTGGATTTCACGTTTACTCAGATTTGAGAATATTCTAAAATGATAAATGTTTGAAAAAGATTTTATATCAATTTTAGATTCATAGCTTTGCCAATAGAAATGTGAAATTTTTCTCATTTGAGAAAACTAATAATTCTAATATTATACTATTTTACAATTTTTTTCTTAATTTAGGATGTTTAGGATGTTATCATAAATTCACTGTAAAACGAAAGAAACGATCGACATATTTGAAAGTTTTCAATATAATAAGACAAAAAATGTTAATTTGACTCAACATCAAATGATCAAATTTAGGCAATAAAGAACCAAAAAGTAGGAGAAGTCTACAACCAAATACATTGAAAACCGTATACAAAATAAAAAAATATTTGTTGTGCTTGTCATTTTTCAAGCCAAATTAAGCGATGTTGTTACAAAATTGACACAAGAAACTTATGCATGTTAATATTTAGAATACATAAATTTTCCATTTTTCTCGTGCTAACCGGTGCCAGTTGAACACACCAAGTGAAGCCAAGCTCTTCTTTCCCTTATCTTTTCAACGCAGAGGAGGTCTTCCTCTTCCTTTGCTACCACCAGCTGGTACTGCATCGAATACTTTCAGAGCCGAAGCATTTGTTTCCATTCAGTCGACATGACCGAGCCAACGTAGCCGCTGGATCTTTATTCGCTGCGCTATGTCTATGTCGTCGTAAAACTCATACAGCTCATCGTTCCATCGCCTGCGATACTCGCCGTCACCAACGTGCAAAGGTCCAAAAATCTTGCACAGAATCTCTTTCTCAAACACTCCGAGAGACGTCACATCAGATGTTGTCATCGTCCTCGCTTCTGCACCATAAGTTAGGACGGGCTTTGGATGTTAGGACGACTGACGCGCTTGGTTAAACTTGGCCAAAATCGCGTAAGCAATCAAAAAGAGGAAGAAGAAATTTTCAATTTAAATTTAAATTTTGAAGTGGTACTCCAAAAAAATTTAATGCAGGTGGTGCACTAGTGGACTGATAGTTGCAGGCTAATTACCTACCCTGTCAGAAATCAAATAGATAATCGAAACCAACGCAAGACAAGACTTGCCGAAGCCCTATGCTCCCGAGCAGAGTGAAGAAGGAAAAAAAACGAGGCACCTTTCTTTACTCATATCTTTATTATATCGTTGAATAGATTGATGTAAAATCGGTCCATTATCCTTTATGTTTATAAAATTTAAAAAGCAAGAATTTTTTTGTAATTTATTTACTTATGATGTGTTTTTGAACAAAATTCAGAAAAATTCCTATGTTGTTATTTTAAAATTATTTTAAGAAATATCTCTAAATTTTGAAATATTTCCGAAATTTGTTTATTATACGAATTATTCTACACTTCCTTTTTAGAAGCAGCGACTCGATTATATTTCAGGCTAAGTGAAACACCTCTTCAGACCAAATATCAGTGTGATGCAGCTGAGTATTTTCTCAATAGAAGTAGCTTGGTGAAATGGTTCAAGTACCACTCTGGCACTCCTCAAATAACACTAAAGAGCCGTTTTGATACCATTATGAAACCTCCAAAGGGCAGATATCTACAGCTAGCCAGAGCTGTTGATATAATGGAGAAGATTGATGGGATTTAGGTTGACGCACTGCCCCAAGCTGTAGAAGAAAGGAGCACCCAGTGACCTTAGTCGTCTAGCTGCCAAACCCGAACAATTACAGAGAAAGTGCTCAACAGTCTCCTTCTTTGGAAGGTCCCCTCAGCTTCTGCAATGGGGCTAAATGGTAAACCCAGCATTTGCGCGTGTGTGCCGATCGTCCAATGACTGGCAAACACACCTACAAGTTTGGAAATTGAATGACGTGGAGCCCCCAAGACTTTCTGTGTCTTCCGTCTATCGTACAGGGGCCAAAGGGTTTTCGAAATAGCATACGAAGAAATGGAGCTTTATCTTTTCTGCGCTTTTCTGAGAAACAAGTTGTGCAAATCCACTTTAACAAGTCAGGTGGAAGCCAATTCGGTTAACCTGTTCCTGGTAAGCTCATCAGCAATTTCATTTTCCTCTTTGAGCAATGTCGTCTGTACACCCAAGAGATATTATCTCCTCCTCGCAAGAATTTGAATCTGCACCATGTTGTCGTCAGAGCCTTGATCTCAGTTTAGCTATCGGAAAAAATGTTAATATCTCCTTCCGTGTTCCCTAAGCATTATTTATGCCTGCAGGATCGCAGAGACTTCTGCCTGAAAAATACTTGCAGTATGCAGTAATTTTAAGGAAATAGATAAATTGGCTGAAATTTACACAAACCCCTGCTCCGACTCCCAATTCCATCTTGGAGCAGTCAGTGAAAACAAAGATACCAGCTTCGGTGCAGATTTTCCCGCCTTTCAAAGCCTACCTACTTGGAATGATTGCCCTGGCACGACCCTCAAACTCCAGTTTGCGTTTAAAGGGATCTGTACGAAGTTCAGAGAAATATGGTACTAACTGTCTAGAAATACTACCAAGTCCCTTGAGAGATTACCTCCAAAAACCAAACTCCTTTAACCTGATTGCACTTTGAGTGGAAAGTCGTTAGAAAGTAAGCGCAAACCGACATTCAGGACAGCACTGGGACAAATTCTACATGATCCGGTGATGCCAATACTTGCAGTCCTTTGCGCTCTCCTCCACCAAACCAGACCTCCATACGTTAAAATTCGAAGAACCACTACATCCAAGGCAAGACCTGTAGTTTGAGTCCCCATTTTTTGCCGCACATAGATTTGCAGGAGCAGATAGCTGTGCTAGCCTTCTTTCCCAGATTTTCAGCTTCCAATGGAGTTTGGAGTCAAGTATCACTCCAAGATACTTAACTTCCGATGGATGCGGGAGAACGTGGTATTTAATTTGGTTAGTCTAAATAGTGAAGATTTATATTTTCCGGTAAATAGCACCAGCTCCGTTTTGTCAGAGTTGACTCTGAAACCGCAACTGGCAGCCTAGTGACTGAGGACAGTCAAAATCTTAGACATGACTGAGGGAAACAGTCCCGATATTCAATAGAGTGTAACTCTGGCATTATTATAGACTATCGAACAGGTAGTACCGCTGTGTCACTTAGTACTCGAGAGTTTATAAATTATACGATTCGTGGTACAAAAATGCTTGAAAAATTTGCCTAAATTCTATTTTTCAGCGACAAGCGAAGCAATTCCTAACGCCGGACAGAAGCTACTCTGAGCAGAGTAGACTTAGGTTAGGGGTAGTCAGCGGCCCGAAAAAATGATGATTTTCAATAATTTTAAAACAAAAAAAATTAATAATTGTAAGAGTTATCGGTGTTTATAGGACTGTTTCTCCAGAATTCCTTGGGGTGATCATCATAAGTCCTTGGAGATTCATCTAAAACCAATCGGACAAGAGAAATTAGTTTTATTAATAGATAATCTTGTGCCTGATCAACGCTTTTTTTCAAAATTAACAATATGGCGGTCTCAGGAAATATTTTTCAGATTTTCGAAAAAAAAACCGATAATTAATTGTGTAAAAAAATCGAAATTTTTGAAAAGAAAAATCTTTCGATCAGGCACGACTTTTGTACGTTTCGCAAAAGCAGTGTAAATTTTATTGAAATCTACCATCCGGTTTTTAAGTTACAGTGTTCACCAGTTCAAAAAACATAGTTTTGAGAAAAACGCATGTAAAGTTTGGCTATCGATTCCAGAGCGCTCGAGCGCCCTTTGTTAATTGTTGAATAACTCGAAAAGCATTTGTCGGATTCACTTAAAATTTTCAGACAAGATTTTATAGATTTTATACTTTAAGAAAATGCAAAAAACAAATATCTAATATTTTGAAAATTCTGACTACCCATAACTCTACAAGTCTTTTAATTGGTACTTTTAACTGGTACTTTTAACTGTCAGCCACTGAAACCTGAGATATCATTTAAACGAAATTGGTCTCTCTGAGGCCATCATTCGTCAGTTCTGTGAAAGGGACGCTGAAAATTCAGGGCATATTATTTGTGAATGGCCTACACTAGGCAAAAAAAGGCTACGCCGTATCGCATTGCCGTGCAATCATATGAATTATAGAACAATAAGCCGCAGAATGTGCTAAATTTTTTAAAAAGGGTATCTCAACAGTAGATCTCTTTTGTTCGCAGTGCGCGGTAGCCTAATAAAAATAATAATAATTCTTAATATGAACTAAAACGAAATGTAAATATCATTTTTCAATATATCTCAATCACAACTAAACAAACTCACAAAGCTTTCTGGGCATCAGCACCAGCACAATTCACCAAAATTGCATCGCCATCAGTTGAATGGTGGCACAAACGTATAAACATCAATCAAACTGACTTTCGCTTTTGTGCATAGATTTGTGCTTACATATGTACATATATATGTATAAGTATGTTTTGTTTTTTTGTTCGTCGTCAGTGTTATTTTCAATATATAATAAAAATATTCATTTTAATCTTACTGTCCCAAACATTAAAATTTCCATACGTAACTTAAAAATTAAAAAAAGGGCTTTTGAATGCAGTTTATTAAAATTACTATGTATTTCCCCTTTGACACATTCACGAGATGTTTTTTATGCAATGTGACTGCTGATGCATCATTTCCCTTTTCAATTTATGTAAATTTCCAATCTCTTTGCATGCTTCGCATGCAAGATGCGTTGCAATTTAAATATCAATGCTTTGCAAGCTAAAAAGCAAACAAAGCCTCGAACCAAAAATATTGCAGCAAAATTTATTACAGAAATGAAAACCATTTAAGAAAAGATGTGTTACAAATTTAAATTATCTATGCCGGGCAGCGTGCAGTATTCATCGATTTGCTGCTGCTCTTTTTGTCACACATGCAAACAGTCATACATGGGTACACCTGCATGCATAAGTGCGTATGTGTGTGCTGCGCCCCCATCGAATGAAGGTGATGATAACGCAGTGTGTGAAGTATCCGAATGAATATCAGCGAATCAAAGATTGTAGCGCAATAACTGAGCAACACTTTGTTGTAATGTAAATTTGTTTGGAAACTATGGAAGTTACATGCGCTAGGGCCCATATATGGAATGCGTACGTATGTATGGAATGCAAAACAAGAAAACATAAAAATCAAATTAATGGCAATAATACCATAGAAAAACAAAAAAAATAAATCAATTTATTTAACTTGTAACTGTAAACGCTGAAACTCATCAATGGAATGACTTGCGGAGTGCAGAAGAACTCGCGGCAAATCAGTTATAAAGTTTACATATTTGTCTTAAGGGGTCCCGGTGGTCTAGAGCTCGAAAATTTAGAGTGCTTTCAAGAATTTTTTTTTTACAATAAGAAAGTGAAAAACGATATTTACATTTTTTAGGCTTTTTCTTTAACTTCCTTTCTTCTGAAAAAAAATGTTTGTTTCATTTTAATTATTATTTATTATTCATTAAGTTGACCCTCACGAAAAATTGAACCTGGACGGTATTGTCCATTTTGGCTCTTCTATTTATCTGAAACACAAAATTCCAAACAAATTATTAATCAGTATTACTGTAACTACACAGTCCCCGACCTTAACTTCAAGAAAGGCTTTACGGTACGGTTTCCATCGAGAGCCGAGGGGAGCAAAGGGAAGGTGATGTGAAGATACGATATCGAAATCTAACGTGTGCCAATAAAGTAGCTGGACAAATTCCTTTTTATTAGAACCTAAGAGTGGTGAATAATATCTTTTTCATTTAATCCTTAAATTATTTATTAGTTTATGGCCTTTAATTAAAAAATTATTTAAATTAATTTTTTATCATGAAGGTCGCAAACCAAGACCATTTACGTCAACGCATTTATGACATGCTTGGACAGCATTCAAAAAAACAGGTTTTGCAACACTTTCTTCTGGAAAATATTGCACGTTCAACAATTTATTCAATTTTTAAACGTTTTGATAGTGGGATAGCTCCCTCAGGAGTGAAAAAATCAGGTCGCCCAAAAGTTCTGAACGCAAAACAATTAAAAAAACTGCAAAAAGCTGCTATTGACAAAAAAGGTGCATCAAACCGCAAGTTAGGTCGAAAGTTTGGTATTTCTAAAGAGACTGTACGTCAAAATTTGTTGAAAAGTGGTATTAATTATCACAAAAGGGTAACGGTTCCAAAATATAGTGATAAACAACTAGCAGAAATACCAAAGAAATGTAGATTGCTCTGCCGTAGCTATTTTGTTGGCGATGTTGAGGTGATTCTCGATGATGAGAAATATTTTACGTTTGCTTGGAATAACGGAGACCAAAACTGTGGATTTTATACAAACAACATAGAGAATACTCCTGATAATATTAAGTTTGCTCCTAAAGCTAAATTTGAACCGAAAGTTTTAGTTTGGGCTGCCATATCTTCCAAAGGACTCTCTCAACTTTATCTTCAAGATTCCACAGCTCCTGCCATAAGAAGTGACATTTACATTCAAAAATGCCTTACAAAACTTAAAAAATTTATCAAATCCGAGCATTCTGATGGTAATTACATCTTTTGGCCTGACTTAGCAAGTAGTCATTATGCTAAAAAGACCTTAGAGTGGATGTCAGAAAATAATATAAAATTTGTTCCGAAATGTGCTAACCCACCAAACATCCCAAAGGCCAGACCAATTAAAAATTTTTGGACTCTACTTTGCCAGAAAGTGTACGAAGATGGCTGGGAAGCTAAATCAAATCAACAGCTGAAGAACAGGATCAAATTATGTGCAAGGAAAGTGGACATGAACGTCGTCCAAAAGATGATTGGAGGTATCAAATCAAAGCTTCGGAAAATAGAAGACCATGGTCCTTTAGAACTATACAAGTAATGCTTTTTTTGTGTAACAATCATATGTTTTATAAATAAAAAAAATTA
>JAYXIM010012110.1:0-24576 GCA_037575425.1 Anastrepha fraterculus | reverse complement strand
GAAATTAAAGCTTGAACTGAATTTCTTCATATTAATTTAAATTCGCATCCATCGAATTAAATTAATTTCAAGAAATTAAACCAAATTTAGTTCTATTAAATTGAATTAATTTTGATACAATTAAAATTAAAGGAATTTTAATATGATTAAATTTAATTTGAAAATAATAAATGTAATCATTAGGTAATAGGGAAAATCGAGTAAAATGCCATAGGCGTTCGATCATTAGATAATAGGGAAAATCGAGTAAAATGCCATAGGCGTTCGATCATTAGATAATAGGGAAAATCGAGTAAAATGCCTTAGGCGTTCGATCATTAGATAATAGGGAAAATCGAGTAAAATGCCATAGGCGTTCGATCATTAGATAATAGGAAAAATCGAGTAAAATGCCATAGGCGTTCGATCATTAGATAATAAGAAAAATCGTTATAAATGCCATAGGCCAACGATACAAATTTAAAAATTAGATAAATAACTATAGGTCCATAATTACAACCTTTTTACAGTAACCCAGACCACCATGACTTAGAAATAATTAATAAAAATATTGGAAATTTACTAGAAAATAACGATAGACAAGTAATAATAAACAAAAAATTTTTAGATAAAATAAATGAAGCAAGTAATAACACAAATGAAATACTTAAAAGCTTAAAAAATAATGAAAATGTAAAATTAGAACTAGGTCTTAAAATTAAATATAAATTACAATTAATTAAGGAAGAGCTTATTAATATTGAATACGCCTTACATTGGGCAAAATCAAATATTGTTAATTCATTTATATTGTCGAATCTAGAAATAAGCACAATTGAAAAAATTATTGGAAAAGAAGAAATACCTTACATTAATATTGAAGAAGAACTAGAATTTACCGATATTAGAATAGCCTCAAATGGCACTTCTATAATTTATATTCTAAGCTTACCTACTACTAATAAAGAAACTTGTGAAAAGATAATACTCAAAGGAGTAAAAAAGGAAAATAAAATTAATAAAATTGATTATGAAAAGATATTAAAATGTAAAACGAAAATATACGGACTAAAAAATGAATGTAGAGCATATAATAAAATAACAATTTGTAATGAAAAAGATTTTATAGAAATAAATAATAATAGCTGTATTAGTAATCTTATAAATAGTAGACGCCCAAATTGCACGCTTATCAACGCTGACCACATTAGCAACCTAGAAGAAGTACAACCCGGAATACTATTTTTGAACAATTATAATGGTTTAATCGAAATTGATGGCAAATCAATAGAACTGAATGGAACATTCATAATCCAACACCACAACTCCACTATCAACGTGCAAAACAAAAATTTCTACGTACATGAAATTAGTAATTTACAACCTCTTCCACCTGTCCTACAAAAACGAAACCCGAAGACGCCACTCGAAGAAATATTATCCTTGCAGATGATGAAAGGTCTCCAAATACAAAACTTGAAGAAGCTGGAGACGATCAACAAGATCAATAAAGTGGGTTTAACCTCCAATACAGCACTCACAATATCCATAATAATAGCTGTCATACTACTTGCACTTAAAATTTCTGGAAAAAGAAATCCGAAGGACTTTCAAGGGAATTGTAATAAACCAAACGTCCTTGGTACTCCTGAATCTACAGAGATGCGAACAGGGACGTCCGCACTTGAGGAGGGAGGAGCTAACGCAACAGCTCACACACCTCAACCAAAATATGATGGTAACCCAACACCCCACATGCGCAACGTTTTAGCTAACGCAACAGTTCACACACCTCAACCAAAATATGACGGTAACCCAACACTCCACACACGCAACGCTTTTGAAGAGATACCTGAGCAGCAATTGGCGTTCCCGTGGGAAACGCCTAGTCAGCAAAGAATGGGTCACGTTGCTGGCACACGGGCTTAGCTTTAGGATTAGAATTAAGAATACTTTTAAGTCAGTTGTAAATTCGTTTTCAACAAATAAAGACGGTTCACCGGATAAAAATTGTTTTTTTAAAACAACCGTGACCGGGTAAATTAACTTATATACCAGCTCCAACACCACAGTCCATTTTACTGCCATCTGTATAGACTGTAGTGTTGATATTGCTTAGAGAGAATCCCTTATTCCATACTTCCTTAGATGGCAAAATTCCTATTGAATGTTATCGTCGGGACGACCACCATAGTTAAATAACAAACCTGGTAGTCTATGATCCTTCAAGCCTCCTTCGAGTTAAAAAAATCAGGCGGAAAAGAACTTGGTGTGAACTATTATTGGCGCCGGTTAGCGCGAGCAATAAACGACGGGCGTTTTTTTTAAACTCGATCTACATCGCTTAAACGGTTTTCGCACTAATCAATGAGAAGAATTATACCTGTTCCACAAATTATCTGCTCCTTATTTCCATCATCTCAGTTCAATTCACTTCATTTTACTTTCCCTCAAATCTGACTTTAAAATTTAGTACCCAGTCGCGAGACAACAGTCGTGTATGGCGTAAGCACCTACTTGGCGTTTTGAAGATTAATAAGATTAAGAGGAGCTGCCGTAATAACGGACAGACAAGTAATGTTTAACAAATACAGTTTGATGTTAAAATAAAATAAAAATGAAGTGGATTACCCTGGCAATTTCTCGAGTTTCATTCTGGCCTTTAAATAATAGCACACAAAAAAAATCCAAGAACGAGATTAACCACTTTGGCTTTCAGGTGTGAAATGAAATTCAGCAAGTAACTTCGGGTGCCACGTCACGTGTACTCGGCAGCAAAATTATCTCCGTTCATTTGACACAGAAGTCAGTCGTTGTTCAGACGGCGACAAAGTCACATACGATAATTCTTTTCGTATATCACCAACACAATCTCGATTTTTTTGTAAACAAACTGCTGTCAAGACCCTGGTTACGTCAGCCAATCAGCTAATTCTTTCAAATTCGATGAGAGCCGATTGACGGTAGAATATTGGCTGCACCTGGAAGTTTTTCGCCATGAGGCAAACCAACTAACCGTTTGAGGGACCAAAACATAAATCATTTGAAATGAGACTCTCTCTTTGTGAGAGCCCTGTAAAAATGTGCTTTTTTTAACTTTAAAGTACTACCACTTCGGCACCAAATGCTGCATTTATGGACAAATTTCTAATATTTCTATTTTTATTTTAGTTATGTAAACAATTCGATTTTGCTGTCAAACTAAAAAACGAACGCTTTTTTTATACTGTTATTATTATTTATTGAATCTATTAATTAATCTTAATTCTAACAATAAGGTGTCGACTCTTAACCTAAATTATAGTACCTACAGCTTCTTGAAGAAGGTTAAGGTTGTTATGGGGGTCTCAAATATGCGTCACAGGGTTGGAAGGTCAATTCTTCTGAGACGTGACGAATTGACGGTATGCAACAGCAACCCAGCCAATAGATTTGGGTGGCGTCTTAGCCTTTTGTAGTAGTTTTGTTGGATTACTGCTATTTCTGCGGCCACTAATGGAACACATAGGTCTCCATGGATATTTTCATTGATTATGTACCACTTCGTTGTATAATTGCAATATTGCTGGCACTTGCATTACCCCCCACAGTTGTGACGCATACGTCCAGGTTGGCTTGTATTGTAGAGAAGGATTATGGGATCAAGGCTAAGCCTGGAACGGGAATTGATTAGCCAATGAAAATATTTCTTTTTTAGCTTCATCTGTCCACTTTTGGCCTCAATATGCCTTTGCATGTCAGGCGCCTGTCCATACGAACACCAAGGTATGTATGTAACTTCTTTAGAATGAGGTATGAGTGTGGAGTTTAGATATACAATCGACCTATCGCTTCTATTTAACGTAAAAGTCACATGCTTTCACTTTTGCTCATTCAATGCGCCAGCCTGACAACCACTTTACTTTACAATAAAAGCGGACCCAGTACACTGCCTTGGGGTACGCCGGCTTTAATATCGACTTCATCAGTTAGGTAGTTTTTATCATATATCTTACCATAAACATCCGATCCGTAAGATAAGATTCTAATATTTTGTGTCACCTTTGTGGCAGTGTGCGTTGGGTTTTCTAGACAAGTCCCTCGTGCCATACTCTGCCAAACGCTTGAGCTACATCAAGATATATGGCTGAGCAATAGTCCCGTCATTCAAAAGCATTCCTTATTTCGGAACTGATACGATTGACTTGCTCAAATGTGCCATGTTTCTCACGAAAACCGAAGTGATGAGCTGAAACTCATCAAGAATTTAAAAATTTCCAAACGAAATTTGTTGAAAAATAAAAGCCAAAGAAATTACAAAACAAAAAACTCTCTTGTGTTCTCACTTGAAAATGTGTGTGTATTATTTTTGAATATAAAAAGAGGGTTGATTTAGAAGAGAGACGTAAATAAACTATTTGAAAACAAACCTTTTATTTTTATTTATCAAGGAAAGGGTTGCTTAAGGGGTTATATACGTCCAGCAGTGCCAAAAATGCGCTGAAAGAAAAACTGTTTTTAGAAGTAGATAAATATAAGAAAATTGTATGCATTGTTTATTAGTACCTAAACTTTATAAAAAATTTATTTTAATTTTTCTTTACAAAAATTAGTATATAAAAAATCACGTAAGCCAAAGTGCAATGAACAAAAAGTTGCTCCACGGTCAGCATTATTTCTCCTTGACATGTTGATGGATCTATAAAAAGTAAAAAATCTATACTATAAAGGTGAATCTCTCTACGTTGTCCGCGCATCACTACGAAACGACAACACCAAATGACGTAAAAATTTGTATACATTCATATTTTCACCCAATAAAGGTTATAGGCATGTTTTTATGATGAAACTCCCTTCCCACAGCCCACAGGCTGCGCCATCACTTTCATTCGTCACTAATAATCGAATATTTGCTTAAATTTAATCTAAAAAAATTTTATTTTTTCCTATTTCCCACTATTTATAGCACACTCTAGACTTTATAATCCGCATAAGCTGTTCAACTATGACCCAAATGCAAAGTTCAAAAACGGTTTGAGATAGAAAATTAATAAAAATAATTTTGCTTGATATTTTTCTGATTGATTGTTTTGATTTTATTCAACGAGGCATAGCAACGGATGCCGGGTATTGTCATATTATGGTTATTAATAAAAAATTATTTTCTATGAAATTATTGTTTGTAATTCCTTTATATACATATCCTAAATCCCTCAAAACTACTCCTACGCGAGCGGGGCCGGGGGTTAAAGCTAGTATCTTATAAAATAAAGTTGTAGTTCTAGTCTGTCGAGCCGGATTTTTTAATTTCGAAAACAATTTGAAATTTACGGCATTTAAAAAAATTATGCGTTTTACGTCATATAAATGTCACACTTTAATTATGTTTATAAAATGTCTTAATAAAACTATCAAAATCCAATCTATAGAGAAAACACTTTCGAATATTTAAAACAAAACCGCATTAATAAATATTAAAAACTGTATGAGTTATCATGCAGACCGTGCCGGAAAAGGTAGTTTCATGAAAAATGAGTTTAAATTTTCAAGTGCATTTCGCTCGGGGTCGCTGCCTTAAACGAAGGACAGCTACCTGTGCGCATCAAACTCTCATCGGGCAGTTTTCTACCATAACTTTGTATCTATGGGAAATTTTTACGATTGACTTCCACAGAAATACGCCTGAAACTATAAAGAATAATAATATGTAAAATAAAATTATATTTTTTAATTCTGGGCGTATGTAACCCCTTAAGGGTGCATGCCATTGCTTGCACAAATTGTGGTATGATAGAGTGAGCTGTTATGTTAGAGGCTAGTTGAGAAAAATACCCTTCAAATCAGTTTTATAATCATTTTATCGTAATCAAGCCGCTTGACTCTTCGAATACCTCTATCCACATTTGAAACATTTTAGTCAATTTTATAATAATCAGCTTTCATTAGTCATACAAAATTTTTTGGTTTGCCATTTTTGCTTAAAATAGTTCAATTTTTATTTTAAATCATAAATTCGGTTTTGTATCCTATTGAATAAGAAACATTTTGTATAAAACTAAATACTATTCGGTTATTTATCAGACACTGCATACTCATAGCTATTTCAAAAACTTGAATGCCCTCACAGAGCAACCTCATCGACACGTAATCTCGCCTTTAATGGAATGTTGTTCTTAAAAGGGTGCTGAAAAACAAAATCTCCGATTACCTTTCAATGTTCAACTTACTAAACGAAAATTTTTAACTCACGCTTGCATGCATGTAATCCTCATCGGTTTGTACATATTTTCTTATGCAGGGAGTCAGAAGCGTCGCGTCCACTTTCTTCGGATCGTGGCCACCCGCTATGCTCGAATACAGAATAGCAATGAAAATTGTGATCAAAGCACCCAGGCAAGTAAACCACATATAAGATATGCGATATAATGGAAATATTTCCCTTCAAAAAGAAATAATTGAAGTTAATTTTTTGATGGCAAGGCTTTTACTTTTTAATATTTACTCTGCTGCCGCATTCAGTTCCGTCAAATTGGCGCTACTCAGTTGCAAGCCTGTTCTATCGAATTGGTATTCGCACTGGTCAACAGTGATCTGCTTTGTCTGATACTTAATAGCACCGGAGGCTATAGCCCATTGCGCCTTCAAGCTAATCCATGACATGGCAATAACGCCCACAATGCCACCAGTCAAAGCGCTCTACGAAGAGAATTATTAAATATGAATTAGTTATTTAGCCATTAATTAAATACAGATTTGCCTAAATATGATGTGGGACTATTACATAATCTACTTGTGAAGAAATACGCATGCGTCAAACGCCAGTGGCCGTCAGTTCTTTAGCGAGAAGCGTTCTCTTGCGAATCCAGTACCTCTCGTTTTTATAAGCAATTCAGCACAGCCATAGACTTAATTTGAATTGGAGGTGTTTTTTGTTTTCGCTGGTAGTGGTGACATTTTTTTTTTTTTTAAATCAGTCTTCGCTTCAGTCTTTCTTTTCACTCATGCGGATCGGTGAGAGCAGAAACTTCGCTATTAAAATGGTGCGCGTGCCTCTTCATGTGCGATATGGCATATTTTTGGATTACCGCAGCAACTGGCTCAATACCAAGATCACGTTCGAGATCGCTACTACGCGCGAACCAAGAGCCGCGGCTGCTGACTTGGAGAGGAGAACCCCGACGCCACTCTATCTTATTGCATTACCTACCGGAGTTTTTGTCCAGTTGTAGTTATGAGTTCATCCGAGTCTGACCATCTGATTTCGCACAGTCCAAGCACTAGGAGTTGATAAAACTGAAACTCTTTACATATTTGCGACGGTTTACTTGGCTCTAGCAGTGAGCGCACGTCCCATGTTCCTATTCGTGATTTTTTTTCAAGCTGAAGGTCGTCATCAGTTTTTTAGTATTGTTGTTAGTTTCTTTGTTTATGTTGGTTTCTGTAATCCATTATTTTAAGATGAGTAGGGGATTGGCCTTCTGTATCTGATCCTGGATGCGGGACTGCCGGACGGCCTCCAAGCTGGCATGGCTGAGGGTTTTCTCAGTCGCTTGTGGAAAGGTTATCCCGCCTTTACTCGGTCGTCAGGGCCTCGTTCGTTTTAAATAGAGAATGACACGTGAAGGAGAGGTTGACATTTGGGAGGGAAAGGCTAAGTATTCGCGTCACCATCCCGATTTGCTCATCTTGAATATTGAATGATAAGCTCCCCTCTGGTTATATAGCAGTACTTCATTGTATATGGATAAAGCAAATCGCTTGAGCATAAGTCAGATCATATTTCGATATTTCATTTTCAACTCTTTTTATCTGTTTAAAATCTTCGTTCCATTTGAGTTTTTTTGTCGGGACTTGTTAAGTGCAGCCCTTAGACAGAATTAAGTCCATTGTACTGCACTCGGGTTCCCTTTTTAATTTTCTTCAAATCTACTCGACCTCCGAAGAAATCTGAGTAGATCTTGAGGTGGTCACTTCTTAACACATGATTGCCAAAGACATCGAGACTGATTCGAGCGAATACCATAGAAAGTTACCCGTCATCAGTTCAGCCAGCTGTAACCCGTTTGCTAACCAAAGAGTTGAGTATACCTATAATCCATTTGAGTTTAGCATCTAAGGTCAGTCGTACCCAGATATTTAGAGGTGGGATTTATACTCCGTTTGTGTACAAAGGAGTCATATGTGCCGATTTTGTTTCATTTCAGTTGTCCATTCAAAAATATTGTTGAGGTGACGTTGCAGTTTTTCAATTGGCTCGGACTGTGTTTCACCAACCCACAAAATGGCCATGTCGTCTGCAAATGTTGCTCTGTTTCATTTCTGATTGTTGGGAGTCGCAAGTAAAAAATAAGTAAAGGAAAGCCAGCTTTAATTTCTTTGAATTCGGAGCATTTGATTCGAAAAAAGCGATCTGACAAATATGGTCTAGGAGGCTGTGATGGTGTGTTGCAAGTTGCGCGCGTTAATCTTATTGAGAAGACCACCGTAGCAAAATTTTTCGAAGGCTTTGGACACTTCAAGGAAGACAGCGGGACATATCTGTTTTTCTTCAAAAGCGTTTTCAATAACTCTAGTTAATCTGTGGACTTAGTCAATTACGTGATTGAGACTCTTGGCAAGTAATTTTAATTACCATTAATTTTTATGCTGCTTCGTGCATCGGTATGAAGTTACATGAGCCTACAGTTACACTTTTTCATGGCAGAAGTACACTCGTAGGTTTACCATTGCCTACCGAGGGGCGACCACTATTGTAGAAAAAACTTTTTCTTCATTTTGGACTTACCCGATTCGAACCCATGTTCTCTTTGAGTTCGGAATGGTAGCCACGCACCAACCCATTCGGCTACGGCGCGCATTTATAAGTTTTATTATCCTTGATATAATATTTTGAGTTGAATTGCTTTGGGATTTCGCTGGTTATTAGATCGAAAACAGAAGATTTTTTTTAATCTAAGCTTTTTAATTATTTTCATTTACTTCAGCATTTGTTGTAGTGGTAAGAATGTAGCAAAAGAATGAGACGACTCATTTCGCATTGCAAAAATACGTTTTCTACCCAAGAACTGTATTTCTATGTTAAACCATTCGCGACTTCGGTTTCTTAACTGGCTGAGAAATACTTTGTTGTGACGATAAATGGAAGAAGCGCATGGAGTTTTGTAAGTAAAGAGAGAGGTATGTATTGAAGGTGGTTCTAAAAATATATATCTACATGAAATCAAAATGAAGTGTGTACAGTGTCAGCCTAGTTATGAAATAACACCTAGTACATAAAAAAATATTTCACATTATTACTTACATTGCCACTTATCCAAGGCATGAAAATGCCAATACTGAATATGCCAAATAGTGGTCCATTGGTAATAGCCTCTAGACTCATGGTCAACTGCAACACAGTTCCCATGTGCTCAACTACATAGACCAGACAAACGCACATTGCACCCATTCCCACCACAACCGATTTCATGATCCAATTGATGGCCGACTCAGTCAGCGGACGTTTCACAAAAGGCTTCACAAAGTCTTCCAGCACCACGGCCGACATCGAATTCAAACAAGTGGAAAGCGAACTCAAGGCGGCGCTAAAAACTCCCGCGATGAAGAGGCCAGTGAGCCCAGGATAATCACCTAATGTGTCCATTACGAAGAGTGGCAGCAGTTGATCGCGTGCTTTCGCCAGCTGCAGAAGTGAACATTTACAATTATTCTTGATAAAGCAATTAAGGAAAAAATGTGTTAAAGTACTTTCGCACCTTTGTGATGAGCGGATCGCAGTTTTTGTATGTGGCATAAATTAGCAAGCCATTGTAGCCACAAAGCGCCATCATAACCAATACTCCAAGGCAAAAGATGAATAAAGCAATGCGCGCGGCGCGCAAGGTGGGCAATGCGAGATAACGCTGAATCATATTCTGGGAAACTGCATTGGTCTGGGTCCAGTAGAATACTCCGCCGATCAACTGGGACCATAGCGTATGCCGCACTGTTGGATTTATACTCAAGCTGGGGGTGAGAAAATGTGGTTTAAGGTTGAAAATAAAAAAAAACTCAAGTGGTTTAATATACGAACGTACTCGGGTCCTTCAATGCGATCTGTGTCCCAAGCATTCTGTAGTACCACACCCGCTCCACCTATGTCATGGGTACCCTTGATGGCTACCAGTATTAGAGCGCCCACCATTGATACTGTCTGCACCACATCCGTCCACACGACGGCTCTGATGCCACCCTAAGCAAAACGAATTGGTATTCAACTTTAAGTGAGTAATTCAATATATAACATTTTGTTGGATCGCTCACCAAACTTGTGTAGAAGATGCAAACTATGCAGACAATCGGTGTGATGGTGTGCACGGAAACTCCGGTCACTTGATTGAATGCCAATGCGGGCACATAAATTACGATAGGTAGATATGCGACCTGTGAAAATAAAACATATTTTTTTGCTTAATGTGAAATTCTTACGCTTAGTAATGACAGATTAATAAATTGCATTGCTTACATTCATAACTGCGAACATCACGGAACCATACATGCGTAGACGTCGATCGAAACGGCTTTCTAGATACTGGAAAATGAAATACAGGTCAGACAAAACTAAGCATTTGCTACCGTGAAAGTTGCCAATACATGTACATGAATATAACGGGTGTTTTTTTAGTTATATACAACTTTCGTTATCTGAGATATCTGTCAAACCATTCAAATAAGCTGATATGTTTGGCCATTCTGTTCAGTATACCCTCTTAGGAAACTTTTTTCAACAACTTTGTGCTCGATAGCAAAAAAAATGTGATAGTTATTCCTAATTTTTGCAAGTTCATGTTTGTTAGGTTAGGTTAGGTCTTTGTGGCAGTCGGCTTAGAGAAGCCAAACTCACTTAGACCATTTAGGTTGTCTGTTGCGGTAACACTGTGGGCTGCATGCAATGGCATCACCGGAGCATGTAAAACTTGCCCCAGTGCTGCCCTGAATGTCGATTTGCAGCTCAACGTGCAATCAGGTTTAAGGAGGTTAGCGTCTGGAAGCGATCTTTCAAGGGATATGGTAGCATTTTCGGGCAGTCAACACCGTATTTCGCCGAACTTCGAACAGATCTCTCTATCCGCAAACTAGAGTTTGAGGGTCGTGCTAGGACAATCTTTCCAAATAGGCAGGATTGGATCGATGTGAAAATCTGCCCCGAAAATGCTTAGGGAACGCGGGACCGAGGGAGATATTAATATTTTCTCCGATAGTCAAGCCGAGACGAAGGCTCTTACGACGCCATAGTGTAAAACGAAATTAGTAAACTCCTGTATGGAGTAGATCAAATATTTTGGGTGTACAGGTAACATTTCTCTGATCTGGATTCCAGAGGAACATAGAGGGAAATGAAATTGCTGATGAGCTTGCCAGGAAGGGGACCGAATTGGTTTCAGAGACCTCCTACCCGGTCATCGCCACCCCCTGCAGATGTTAAAGGGGAAATGCGCAAATTATTTCTGAGCTAAGCGCAGAAAAGGTGGAGCTCCATTTCTTCATGGCCCTTTAGCCCCAGTACAATATACGAAGGACTCAGAAAGTCTTTTGGACTCCTCGTCATTCAATTTCCAAACTCGTAGCTGTGTTTACCGAACACTGGACGATCGGAACACATGCGGAAAAGCTAGGATTACCATTTAACTCCATTGCAGAACCTTTCAGAGAAGGAGATTGTAGAGCATTTTCTCTGTAAATGCCCGGGCTTGGCAGCTAGATGACTAAGGTCACTGGGTGCTCCTTTCTTCGGCTGCCTGGAGCAGTGCGCCAACCTAAATCCCATCAATCTTCTCCATTATATCAGCAGCTCTGACTGGCTGTAGATATCTGCCTGTTGCAGGTCTCATAAAGGTATCAAAACGGCGCTTCAGTGCTACTTAAGGAGTGCCAGACTGGCACTTCAACCATTTCTCCTACCTACTTACCGCTGTGTAACACGGGAAGCTTACTGTTGGTGTCTATGGAGCCAATTAGACTCTCTTATGAAGCGTAGGATAGGTTTCATCCCAACTGCGGATAGTTCCGTAATGGTATTTTCCCAAAAACCTCGCTCTACTCCTAGCTAAGGCTGGACATTTACAAAGGAAGTGTGTACTAGTTCTTCCCCTTCCTCGTCTCTACAACTTCTGCAATATTCATGCGAAAATATTCCTAACCTAGAAGAACCGGTGACACAAGCCACGACCTTCTAGATGTTCTCTCTTGAAAGCTTAAGCAACCCTCCTGATATTCTCCTATCTATTAGCGGCCAAATTAGCTTGGTTATAACACGCGTATTTTCCTCTCTCCATGACCTGTTGGCCTCCTGGAGAATATTATCTTTTATTCTTAATTTGCGAGTTGCCATAGGGATTCCAATGTTGCCTCTGTTTTCAAGAAGTGGAACATTAGTACCCTTTCTGGCTAGCTGATCGGCCCTGAAATTTCCTTCAATATCTCTATGTCCCGGAACCCATATAAGACTGACCTTAAAGACAGTGGTAATATCTTTTAAAGCTGCCTGGCATTCTTGAGCAACCTTTGGTCTTAGTATAGCCGCATTCATTGAATTAATGACCGCTTGGCTATCCGAGAAGATATTTATCGTAGTTCTGGTTACGGTGTGTGTGTTATGGCTAAGACTTCTGCCTGATATACGCTACAGTAGTCCGGGAGTCGGACCGATAATTCTAATCCTAATTCTTTTGAAAAAACTGCATAGCCTACTTTATTTTCCTCCCTATTCTCGATGATCTTTGAGTTTGCCACTCTCTTCTTGACGAGGTGTTAGTATTGAAGAGCCTGTCGAAGGTGAGTTTAGGGAAAGAGTAGTCGTTTTCTTCGTTATTCATAGTATGTAGTACAGAAGCGTGGCCGAACTCAGGGTTATCCATAGAGCCAAACTATTAAGTCGAAGCGCTGAAGCGGCGGCCACGCGTTTTCATACCAGACTTAGGGATGGTCCTTAAAGCGTCGGTGATGCCTAAAATGCAGTTTTTGGACCTTGCTCAGCAGTTTCATATAACTTCCCTTTTGAGTTGTTGGCCACCACACAAGTATTCCATGTAGTAAACTAGGCGGGAATACCGAAGTCTAAAGCCAGTGTGTGATACGAGGTGTTAATACCCATTTGATTCCGCCCACTTTTTTGTTTGAATGCAATTCAATGTTGGCCTTTTAAACCCTATTCTCAATATTAGATTTCCATGTAAGTTTCCTGTCTAATATGAGTCCATAAAAAAATATCCCTCAGTCTAAAAATTAGAGAGCAAAATGACAGCTCGATAAAAGAGTGGCGTTCATTTTGTGCTGGAGAAATTTTAGCCGGCAATATTTATTCATTACGAAAGCAAACAAATTTATTTGCTGTGGAGTTTGGTATTTTGTGCACTTTTGCCTTTGCGCCGGTGAGAAATTTGCAGTTAATAGTCAGAAACAAAAAATGGAAAATTTACAACAAAAAGTGAGTATATAAAGAATATTTATGGTACATTTTTTGGACAAAAAATTTTTTCTGATTGTCACAGAAAAGTATTAGCCAAATAGAAAACAGAGAATAAATTCGCCTTGTTTCAATCTGGGCTGACAGCCACATGGACACGACGAAAGAAAAAACTTAAATCAGATGATTTACGAATGCCACCTTTAATATATTCGCCCACAATTCTTTAAATTTTAGAACTTAAATTCAAAATTAATATTTTTATTTATTTTCTTTCAAGGTGAAAATAAAAAAAATTATAAAGCAAAACTACTTTATTGATTTTGTGTGCGTTTATTTATTAAACAAATAATTTTGCCTCTTCTAAATTAGGATAGTGCAAATACTTTCCTTTAAGAATTTATTTATCGCATGCGAGAAAAAGTGCTCACGTGCTACTCTCCGCTCATTAAATAGACTCGCTGCTATACGTGAATAAACATGTTGATGAGATTTTCATTCATAAACCGATGAAAGCTCAATTAACAATCACATCAACTTAAATACGTACATACACATGCATATATACACACATATATGTAGATATATAAGTATGCATGCATTTAGTAGTGGGTATTTTTAAACTTTTTACTATTTACTATGACGTACTCCCTTACGTAATAGTATACATATGTATAAGTATGTATGGGTGGACACAATTGTTGAATCTTGTGCATTAACTAATCTAATTGAATTGGATGGATCTTTGTGCGAATGCTGCATTTCACTTGTACATGTTGATATATATGAAGATACGTACATACGAAGGTAGCTACTTTAGTTTTGAGATATGGCAACACCAGTTTGGGAATAAGAAATCTGACATTTCAAGCGTAAATTGTGACATTTTAAATGGTAAGATATATTTTTTTATAATGTGCTCTTTACAGGCACTTGAAACATTCATCGTAATAAAAAAAATTCAATTAGATCGTATCATACACCGTTGCTTGAGCTTGACTTCCTTGGGCACTAATAGCCTTCAGAAAGATTTGGTCATGCTGTAAATCGCATAATTTGAGAGTCGCTAAAAAAATGCTCTGGTCGATTAGTGCAAAGGAATGCCCATATGTAGAGCTTTGCGTATACATATATCCAAACCTAAAACTCGGTTGTTCGGGCCTTTCAAGGCGATTATTAAACATCTCGCCACCGTGCCATTAGATCATCATGAAATGGTCAATTTACAAAAAAATAAAAAAAATAAATAGCAGAAGACGAATCCTTGTTCACACGACAATCCAAGTTCTCACACTCCGGCCCAAACAAGTAAATTTTTATAGCCGCTTCACACCATAGTGTCAATCACGGTTCGCTCTCATTCCGCTCTCTATCTAATAAAATATTATCAAGTACAAAACAATGTGTGCGTTTATACCATGATGGAAAGAGTAATGAGATGGCGGTACCGTTACTTTGCTCTCAGGTACAATATGCAATATGATAATGGCAACTTGTGCGAATGAGTACAATTGGTGACCAGTTTGGCCAGATTAGCATTTTCGTAACTTGATTTAGCATTTTTTTCTTTTATTATTTAGTCTCGGAGTTTTAGTTCCGTCTTCATGACGTTTTTCTAGCCTGTTCTAATTAAAATGTAATGTTTATAATTTTGTAAAATATAAATTTTTTTTTAAATTAGTTCAATAATTCACTCGGTTTTATTTGGCTTTACTTTTTTTTAACATCTGATCACTGCACAACTCAGCTAATGTGACGTCACGTACTCTGATGGGCGCAATCTTGTTTCTATCATTCTTGAAATTATACTACTTCTAAGAGTCAAACTTTGCTCCGATCCCATTCCAGTTACGATCAGATTTAAATGTTTTGTATGATGTGAATTTTACCAGACTGAGAACAAATCATGAGCTATGGTGTGGAGGGGGTTCTAAGCAATCAAAAAATTGTTGATGAATTACTTCCTCGTCATCAAAAACTAAATAAAAAGTCAACGTTTTTCAAAGCTTTTGATGCCCTAAAGTCATTTGTTTTAGAATTTACTCAGTCGGCGCGGAAAAATTTTTTTTTTAGTTTTGAAAGTTTCGTTAGCGCTTCATATCATGATGAAAATATTTTTAGAAGTGAGCTCTTTAGCAGACAGCGAATGCGACAGAATCAGCTGATGGGCACGTAACGGGGGTATGTTTACAAAACAACTGAGATTGTTTGGTGATATAAAAAAAATAATAAACGACACTTCGTTTCCGTCTGAACAACGACTGATTGGACGAAGATGTGAATGCATGGGAAATGATATACGATTGATACGCTTATGCTGCTTCCTTGCTATGATCATGCTATGATCGTTGAAATGATCGTGTAGAATTCGACTGAATCTCCAAAGTGACGTGGTAGCCGAAGTTTCCCACACAATATTCTTATTCACCATAGTTAAAGAGCAAACCTTGTAAATCTATCATCCATGGGTTCATGCACATGCGGAAGTGTATTGAACTTCATGGACAATATTTTTGTAACGCAATTTTCGTTTATAAATATTTATTTTTAGTTATACTTGCCCTAACCACTATTAGTTCGATCCCCTTCGATTTTTTCCTATATACCCCGTTGCAAAATTACAACCAAACCTCAATTTTTTTAATAAAAATATAGTTCATACTGCAACAAAAACTATATAATGCAAAGTTTCAAAAATTGTATACACTTTTTAATAATTTTAAAATATTCATCAAAACTTTACACTTTAACTTTAACCAGAATTTTTCTTAATTTGCTAAATGTTTTTCGCTGAGATATCAGCATTTTTTCCACGAATTTTTTTATATGGAGGTAAAAGCCTAGTGCCGTCAGGAAAAACAATTGCTAAAACTCAGCGGCATTTCGTAGTCACTTGAAACTTAGACTTGGTGATATTGAAATTCAATGGGTTATAAAACTGCGTACCTAGAAAAATTCTAAAAACTCTGGTTAAAAAGTTCAGAGCCTTGATGGAATTTTGAAAAAACTTGTACAAAGTTCTAAAATTTATATGGTTTTTTGGTTGTTTGGTCACATGATTTTTGCTGTAGTATGAACTAAATTTTTTTTTTATAATTTACGCAACGCATTTTTATAATTTTTGCGACCGACCAGTAAAAGAAATCATAGTGGACGTTGTTCCACAAATGAGCTTCGAGCTTCATCGTAGAAATACATTCGGAGGGCTGCCATGGCCAGCCGAGCGGTGACCGTTCTTAGAAAAAACATTTTCTATCAGTTTGGCGACTCGTGCACTAAGCAGGCTTTGAGCCCTACCGAAGGGTAGTCACGCACCAACTTATGCGGCTATAGCAAAACTGAAGCAGCAACCCTCGGACGTATATACGATCGTTTTGCGTTTAACACAAGTAGTATATTTTTATTATAAGCATCAATCAACTTAAACACTTACCTCATACGTCGATGTGATGTTCAACTCGTGAAATACGGGTAGATAAAATACTCCCATAACCACTCCCATAGCCATTACTCCCAGTGAGACATATAAATACTGTATGCCATAGGAGTAGACCTCCGTCGGCAATCCCAATAAAGTGATGCCAGAAATAAAACTCGCCACCAGCGAAAGGGCAATGGGCAGTATAAGCATATTACGTCCACCCATTAGATAGTCGGACTCCGAGAGGCTGCGATGCATGAATCCAAAGTAGATGCCAATCATTATGCAGATCACAAACATAGCTATGAAAACGCCATAATCAGGCCAAGTGAAGCGCTGCAACTTCGCGATAATATCATCTATGTCAGTCATTTTAGTAGGCCAGAATTTCCGTTTGCACTACGAAGAATTTATGTCACTGAATCCGTAATTGTGCGCCAGGCGATTGCGTGTAGGTTTTCCACGAGTGGTTCCCGTTTTTAAAGAAATTTACGTTTTATGTTGTTGTGATTGTGGAATTAGATTACATATTTATTATGTTTTTTTAATTTTAAAGTTTCGCTTAGCGCATCCCGCATTAAGCGCGCCAATCCGCGTTTGTCTGCTCTTTTCACAATTTTTACGCGAACTGAGATTTCCAAAAGCGACTTCTACGAGTAAACCATTTAAGCATCATTACAGTGCTTTGTATATGTTTAAGTGTGTATGTCTTCACTGAAATTTCTCTTCTGCCCTGGCATCAAGAACAATTTGGATAAAAATGAATTTTAACTCACTAACACAATTGAAATTCGTATTCGTCGTTAGGTGCGCTGTTAAGTGTCACATCAACACGGATGGGGTATGCGACTGCATCCAACCATAATAACTGATGATTCGTCACTAACACTTACAAAGTTATGTTTATAAATAGTAGGGTGCTAAGCGTTGTTATTATTTTTTTGTTGTTGTTGCATTTTTATCTGATTTAATAAGCGCCTAAAGTGACTTACATGCACAGTAGCAGTTCAAGGGGGAACACCCTAGGAAGGTTCATAGAAAGTTATAATAGAAACGACGGTTTCGTTGTATTAAACTTCGGTAAAGCCTTGACTGATGGGACTATAACGATTTGCTGTAACCTTCCCTTTGGCGCATTGTCTTTTGCAACGAGATTAGTGCGCGTTTTCCGCAAGGTTTGTCCATATAACGAATACACGGTTTTTTTTTATTATATGGAGAAAACGCCAATCACGCTCACCAAAAAAAGCACTATCAAAAATCAACGAGAATTTCAAGCTAATTTAAACTGGACTTTATCATACTAAATTTTACCAGGCTATAAAACTGCGTACCCAATACTCATTAAAAATTTGAAATTTTGATAAAAATGTATCGATTTTTTTAAAATCATGTACAAAGTTTAAAACTTTGGTTTATATGATATTTATTGTCGAATGAGCTTTATTTTATAAAAGAAATTTGTGAAAATTACAAAGACAAACGAAAAATTTTCAAAACTAGCCAAAATGTTGCGGTACAATAGTTTTCCGTAGGTTATATAACATATTACAAAAAAACCTTCAGAAAATAAAGGTTGATCAATTTTGATGTAGGCCGCAACTGCTCCGTAATTCGGCCAACCGCAAACACTTATTGTGAATGACGTTCTGGAAGACTTCGCTCGGTATCTCGTGAATAATTTTAGTAATATTGGTTTCCAGTGCCTCAACCGAAATCCAGAGGTGTGATATCATACGATCTTGGTGGCTAATCCACTGGTCGAAGGCGAAAGACCGAAAGACGACGCAGTAAATCCATTGTTTCACGGGATGTACGAGTATAGCAAGTACCGAAGATCACCGGTTTCAATTTCCAACATCAAAAAGTTATTTATCACAGGGCGACAGCGTTCTCCATTCACTGTTGCATTGGCGCCAGCCTCGCCTTTGAAGATATATGGGCCGATGATTCTTCCAGCCCATAGGTCATATAGCGCACCAAACGGTTGTTTTCAAGTTTTCAAGGGATGTAATGGCTGTTCTTAAATGGCTTCGGGTTGCTCCTCAGCCCAAATATAGCAATTTTGCTTATTGACGTTGCCATTAAGTCACAAATGGGCCTCATCGCCATATTTCTAATTTAAAAACTAAAAAATGCTCACTTCCAAGAGCCGACAATGCGGGTTAACATCAGATGAGCTCACCAATTATCCATTTATGCGACCGAGAGCTTTGTATTAAACCGCCAAATGTCAGGCACCCTCTCAGATATGTGCATTTTGTTTGTGAGCCGCACGCAGGCGTCTAGACCATTACTAATTTAATCAGTGTTTCCAACCTACTAATTGGCGGTGTACTAAACTCGTTGAGTATAGAATCTAATTTGAAATACTCGAGAGAGAATTTGAGTACATAACAGATGTATGAATGTGTATCCCAACGTTTGCGAATCCGAAACAGAGTTGATTTAAAATGTTTCCCATTTTAAGTAGGGGGCGCCAAATAAAGCACACATCATAGTGGTTGTACCCAACCGGAATTCGTTCGCTAAAGTTTAAGAATTAAAGAGCATAACTAACTTGATAAAGTTTCTGGAATAAAAAAATTTGCAATTGCCCTCTGTGTGTTCTTAGCATCGATTGCAAACCACAATTTTCACACCGCATAGTGACCAACGCTCGTAAGTGTTAAAAGAAATGATTTTTAGACGTGTCGTCCTTTTTCCCCTTCTGGACGTCGATGCAATTTAAAAAGTTATTTGAGAATTTTAATCTCTCGCATGATGATCGTTCACTGGAAGGAATAATAATACTTCCTCTTCAACTTCCTCTTAATAAACTTAGGAACATTGCAGAGTCTATGATTTTTTATATAGCCTAACTGAAATCAAGCCAACGCTTTAGTGCATGGGGAGATGATTTCCCTATGCATCAGTTCTACTATCTGTGAAACATTTGCAAGACACATCCAAAACAGACTATCTGGCACCTAAAATGGATCTGAACAAAGACTATACAATACGAATACCCGACAGAAAGGATTGGCAGACCAGAGTCATATCAGATGATAAAGGTTACCATACTGACGGCTGGACAAAAATAGAACTGGATTGGAAGTGATCCTTTACACTCCCGAGCCGGTGTAGCGTCTTCCAAGCTAAGATCCACGCTATAAACTAAGCCTTCTAAACGATAGCACTAAAGGACTTACCATTTTTGTTGGTAGTCAAGCAGCGATCATGGCACTGGCCTCAGCGTACATTTATTCAAGATATGTTTAAGAATACAAGAGGTCGCTCTCGCTTATTCAACTCAAAACACCACACTTTGTTGGTTCCCCGGCAAATCTGGAATGGAGGGGAATGAAAGAACGGATGAGTGTGCCAGAAAAGACTCTAGGCTTGACCTTTAGCAAGTGGTAAGGGACATTAGCATTGCTCTAAACGAACTATACACTGCGATTGACTTGAGTGTAATCGCAGAAATAGAATAGAAGATGGTCTCTGACTACTAACTGCAGAGTCTAAAAAACGCTCTGGCTAAAACTGAATCTGAAAAAGGACAAAATGTCTGCTTGGATTCAACAGCTCAACTACCAGCGTTTTCACTTGTGTTATAACGAGCCGCTGCCCTATTAGCACCCTTGCCAGTAGAACGCGTGCACCTCGCAATAACTTCTGCGGGAGTTGTGGAGATGAAAAAGAAATTTAGTGGGTACAACATCTCCCATGTGAATGCTCTACAGCTTCGTAGGTTCAAATCTCGGTGAAACACCAAAATGAAGAAAAAGTTTTTTCTAATAGCGGCCGCCCCTCGACAGGCAATGACATACCTGTCATGAAAAAGCTCCTCACAAAAAATATCTGCCGTTCGGAGTCGGCTTGATTGTAGGTCCCTCCATTTGCAGAACAACATCAAGACGCACACCACAAATATGAGGAGGAGCTCGGCCAAACACCCAAAAAGAGTGTACGCGCCAATACTTATTTTTCTCCTTCTTCTTAATTGGCGCGATAACCGCTTACCAGTCGTTTCTTTCTCGTGCTAATCGGCCCCAGTTGGACACACCAAGTGAAGCCAAGTCCTTCTCCACCTGATCTTTCCAACGCAGAGGAGACCTTCCTCTTCGTCTGCTACCACCAGCTGGTACCGCATCGAATACTTCCAGAGCCGGAGCGTTTGTATCCATTCGGACGATATGCCCCAGCCAACGTAGCCGCTGGATCTTTATTCGCTGCGCTATGTCTATGGCGTCGTAAAGCTCATACAGCTCATCGTTCCATGTTGTTGTTGTTGTTGTAGCAGCACAAGCATTCCCCATATTTACATACGGGGAATGCTGCTGGAGTGACAGTCCTTGGCCGGATATAAATCCGAGTCGTTTCGGTAACGTAGAACCGACTGTCGTGGAAACGACTCGGATGTTGTCATCGTTCACGCTTCTGCGCCATACGTTAGGACGATGATGTCATGATGAGAGTCTTGTAGAGTGTTAGTTTTGTTCGTCGAGAGAGGACTTTACTGCTCAGTTGCCTACTTAGTATAAAAGTAGCACTTGTTGGCAAGAGAGATTCTACGTTGGATTTCAAGGCTGACATTGTTATCGGTGTTATTGCTGATTCCTAAATAAACGAAGTCTTTTACAACCTCGAAATTATAACTGTCAACAGTGACGTTGGTGCCGATACGCGAGTGCGCCTATTGTTTGTTTGATGACAGGAGGTACTTCGTTTAGTCCTCATTCACCACAAGACCCATTCGTTTTGCTTCTTTATCCAGTTTGGAGAAGGCAGAACTAACAGCGCGGTTGTTAAGGCCGATGATGTCGGTATCATCGGCATACACCAACAATTGTACGATCTTATAAAAAATTGTGTCTGAGCAATTAAGTTCTGCGGCTCGTACGATCCTCACCAACATCAGGTTAAAGAAGTCACACGACAGCGGGTCACCCTGTCTGAAACCTCGTTTGGTATCAAACGGCTCAATTCTGACGGCGCTGCCGGTATTGAGCAACGTCATCTTGCATTGCCGTATTAGTTTTGCGGGGATACCAAATTTAAATTCCCAAATTTGGGAAATTTACAAAATGTCTAACTGGAGAGACTAGTTACTTCTTAAAAGTATCGAAGTGGTTTACGCAACTTAGTTAGAGGATGGAAACCAAATGCAGGTATCACAATGGGTCTTAGGGTCACCGAGTGTCTTGTCTTGGGCAAGCAACCTGACTAACCTAACCTAACTAGTTAGTAAAAGCAGTTTTAAGAGTCTGTAATACCATCACACTTAAACAATCCTTCACTAATAAAAGGTCTTTCAAAAGTGGCGCCTAGATGTCAGTAGTGAATAATTCGTAGATGGTAACTTTTTATGTCAGCTTTGACATTTTTCAAGCAGACAGATGGACACTTTTAGACGAAAGAATAACGCGTTAGAATTACTGGAACTTATTATGAAGTCGATCTTTAAGAACAACATATCGCATAATTCGTGATATTTTGTGCTGTCGAGGATAGAAATAGGGCTGGCATACCAAAAACAGGACGTTCTGTTGAGAAGATTGCTGCTGTAGCGGTAAGTGTTGCTGAACTACCTTCAGCATAGATATCTCGAGGTTCTCAACAATTAGGCATTCATAAATCTGTTTGGCGGATTTTACCTGCAGATGACGTGCTCATGGTGGGCATTCAAATGATGAAACCTGAAAGAATCTAAATTTTTCCATTTTCTTTTTTTTGTTCGTTCGTTTTTGGTCGCGTTTAAAATTAGTTTAAAACTATGCGCGCACTAAATGCTTCGCGGCTGTCAAATGGCCCTTTATTCGCTCTAAATCAAAAAATTTAGGTTTTGCTGCAGGTATAACCTTCATTCACTGTAAATATTTGAATGCACTTTCCGCTACATAAATTCAAATAAAACAAAATCGTTTTGTCCATCTGCACAATGAATTGAAAATAAAATTTTCCGTCTTCGTGCCTTCACGTACGTTTCTATTCACGTGTAATGATATAAGTGGCGCATGTAATGGATGTTGTTGCTATGATGGATGGGTGCAACGTTGATTTGCTGATTGATATTAATTTGTGGAGATTTGCATAAGCAATAAAATATTCCTTGAATAAATTGAGCAAAGTTTTCGGTGCACTTGAATTTGATCCTTCCACTTGAAGGTGAATGAAATGCGGTAGACAAAGATGATTGCAGAAAAGTTAATCTCCTCTTTCCTGCATTGGGTCAATAAAGTAAATTTATGTGCATTTATGCTTAGTTACCTACACAAATATATTTGCACAGACAGGAAAAGTAGTGGTGGTTCAAATTTGAGATTTTCAAAACGCAGGCGGATTAGTATTAATATTTTTAATCTTTTATTACTTTTTTCTGAACTTTATATGTATGTTTTCGTGATATAAAACAAATTTTGGTTCAACAAGACTAAAAAAAAATGTCGCGCGTTGTTTTTCTGATTTTATTTATTTATTATTTTTATTTTTGTTACTCTTTTCGAGATATTAATTTTCCATTTCAATCCCAAAATTGTTTGCATTCAAATTGTAATAATTCGAAATCAATTAAAACAAATTTTGATTTGACAAGACCAAAAAAAATGTCTCGCATTGTTTTTGTAATTTTATTTATTTATTGTTATTATTGTAATTTTTTATTTTCTTTTTTTGAATTATTAATTTTCCATTTCAATCCCAAAATAGTTTGCATTCAAATTTCAATATTTCGAAACCGATTAAATTGCATTCTACTCGCGGCACATAAAAATAAATATGTACGTGTGACTTTATTTTGTGCTCATAAGTCCGTGCACACCACAAGTTGAAAGGCAACGACTGCTTCGCGACGATCAGCAACTGAACTGAATGAATGCCATTGCAAGCAACCAAAGATAACCACCCCCACCCAGAGTCAAGTGGAAGGAGGTTTGCACATACCCGCAGAAGGTACACAGCCACATATCCTCAGTCAGTAATGCATTTTGGCTGCAACGTTTAATATATGTACTTAGGGATTCATACATACATAAGTAGTGCATACCTATATACACGCGCATGCACATATGTATGTATGTACCTAAAAGGCGCCACCTTCGGAAAGTGCTCGGCAAGTATAAAAAACCTCAGGTACATATGTACGTATGTATAGTATGTATTCTAATAAATAAAAAAGCTATACTGATTTGTTTTTGTACGTCTTCGTAATTATTTTATCAAAAAAATGCATTCATTTGCAATTATATATGCATGTATGTGTGTGTGTGTCGCATGCACACGTTAATTTATTTAATTATACTTGAGCGTCGTAGGGTCTCGTCGACGTCGAGCGATTCTTGACCACACCAGTGACCACAAACACTGTGCGAGGTGCAATGGACGTCATTGATAATGAACGTGAAAATTGTGTGCATTGCGGTGAAAAAGTTTTGCGCTCTCAATTGAATCACAAAAAATATGTCAATACATACAGAGTTGAACATGGCACTGAGTAAGCATTGAAATGTGCATAACTAAGCGGGTAAAATGGGAAAGTGTTTGCCTCTCCCTCTCTTTATGCAAAAGTATTTGTGTGATTTAGAAGCGATTCTAGCGGTATTTCCCAATCACTCATGCGCAAGGAATTTTTCAATTATAAATGCAATGCATATGCATACATACATATGTATTATAAGTAATTATGTGTGAATGAAAAGTTATTGAATCCCGTATATGTATGTATATGAACAGATCGCTTCAATTCTCCGCTGAAATAAAAATTAAATTTGAT
>JAYXIM010012097.1:0-96801 GCA_037575425.1 Anastrepha fraterculus | reverse complement strand
GTGACAGCCGAATTGAACGCGATTCCGGCGGATGAGTTTAAAAAATATTTCCTGCAGTGGAAGGACCGCTACCAGCGGTGTATTGACGCTCAAGGGTCCTATTTTGAAGAATATTAGTTGTATAAGCCGAAAGGTTTAATAAAACTGCTTCAAAAAAGTTAGGCTCATTACTTTTCAATCAAACCCTGCATACTCGTATTCTGGGAACTTTTTGAACAGACAGTTTTGTGCTTGGTTAAGCCAATGGTTTATATTGCAGCGTTCAAAAACGGAAAAATTTTTTTTGAAAAGGTGGCCAAAAAATGTGTGTTTGGCCGAGTTCCTCCTCCTATTCTTGACGTGCGTCTCGATGTTTTCGACAGTTTTTCTACAGTTTTAAGCCGACTCCAAAAGGCAAATGGTTTTTAGGAGAAGTTTTTTTCATCGCAGAAATACTCTAAGCAATTTGCCATTGCCTGCCGAGGGCGAACTCTATTAGAAATAACTTTGTCTGTAATTTTGCTGTTTCATGCACGGAGATCCGAACCAATGCACTCCCGAATAGTAGCCATTCACTACGGCAGCCGCGCCCAAGTCATAAAAGCGTTTGGAATCAATTGCATAAGAATAAATGTAACTATTTACGAGAGTATGTTAGTTTCATAGTGAAAATAAATCGAAAAAAAGTTGAAAACCTTTTAATTCACAAACACTGAACCGGCCGCCACATTCTGATATATCTACTTTTTGATTGAATTAAGTTTTGATAAACGCTATTTCTAATGCGATTGCCTAAGGCTCATAAAATATTTTCTTCAGTGCCAAGTTCTACTTAGATTAATTTTTACTAGGAAACGCAGTTATATATAAAAGTGTTATTAATATCTATGTGTTTGTGCGAATTACAACAAAATAAAGCGAATAAATAAATTGTGTGAATGTATTACAATTTGCCGTGTATTAAAAAACTTGGTTTGTAGGTTAAGCAAACCTGGAAAGGGGAGGGCGAAAAAGACTAAAACAATTCGGGCAAACTACTTCTTCAACTAAGCGCACTATGTTGGTAAGTAGGATTGAGAAAGAATATCCAAAGAAACCGAAATGAAAACGGAAGTAAAATATCGCGTGGGTGTTGCTCAGAAAATCTTTTCAACTTTATGTTACTATTAAACGAATACAACAACAACAACAAAACACAGTCACCGCATAGTAAGTGACAACATGGAGAAAGTTACAAAAAGAGAACAAAACACGGCTACAAAGGTAAACACACATTAACACGAGTAAAACATATACATACGTATGTGTGTGCATATATGCATGTAAGTATATATGTACACACCTATTCTCAGCCGAGTTCGTGGGAGCGGAAACTTACCTTGCGTGGCGGGGGCTGCATTTTCGAGTGCTTTTTTCGTAATTGCACTCAGTGCAATCACTTCAAAGTAACTTAAGAATTTTTTCCCCGATAAATGTATATGTATAATATTTTTTTGTTTTTTGTTTTGTTAATGCGTTGATGCCGCAGTTGATCGAATATTATTGATTTTTGTTTTTACTTTTTCCTAATAGCAGACTTCTTTCAAATTAAATGGAGGCATGATAACTAAAGGCAGTGTAGAATAAAACGTGGAATATGTCGAAAGAATAAAAGGAAAAGAAACCACAATAATGAGACACAAAATTCATTTGCTCAGCATAAAGCACTGGTATTTTTTGTTTTTTCCTTCAATTGCTTTTTTTTTATGAAAAATACTGTGGCAAAGTAGGGTATTGGGTATGTACAATGATACAAGGACTGTGTTAAAGGATATATTGCGCGTTAGACACTTTTCGAACGATTATATAAGCGCACAATTAGTAGACCGAAATGCTGTGCAGACTCACGGCACTTAGAGCGCTTAAAAAATACATACATACATATGCGAAAATAGCGAATTATGTAGCAGCATAACATAGCACTTAGAAAAGCAATTCATATACACTTTTTATGTTATTAGCTTGAATAGAAATGCAAATTTGTTGAAAAATATATCACAGCACGTATTTATTTTTATTTTTTATTTCATTTTTTTTCAATTTTTTTTTTAATTTTTTTTTAACAATTTTTTTTTACACACTTTTTTTTTGTTTCAATTAATTTTAATTAAAGTTCTTTTTTGTGTAATTTGCATGCATTTTCTGTAAAATATTTATATATTATTCTTGTGAAGTTAGCTCTGCTCAAAATATATCTATGTCTATTTTCTCAGCGCAAGCTTCTAGTTGGAATACCCAAAAATTACATTTGTGAATGGATTATTTATTTATTGAATGTTTAATCAGAATTCAAAAATATTTCTTCACACTAGCAAATTTATGGAAATGTGCGATTACTTAAAATAGAATTTATGCTAACACTTTTCTTCGACATATCCACTTCGTTGTGTTGTTGTTTTTTCATTTAAATATAATTCTTTTTAAATACTTCTCCTTAGCACTCTAGATATCCACACTTTTCTACTACTCTTATTTGAATTTTATTTTTTATTTTATTTCTATTTTTGTCTTAAATTGCAATATTCTTCACCAACATAGGAAATTTCTTTAGCGAAAAATTCGGTCGCACTGTCAGAAAATATCTGATTTTTCCTGCGTACTTATCGATTTCGTGTCGTTGCAATGAAAATTTCTTCTTCCACTTTTCTCATTGGAAGTTCAAGCAACACACTCGCACGCACATCAATGCATATAAATGTACATACATACATACACACAAATGAGTATAAGTGGCTAAGCGTGTGGTTACATATTTCCTGGCTATTCCCCAGACAAACCGACTGGATGTCTGGCTACTACGTTGCTCTCCCGACTAACTGAGCATTCCCACAGTTAGCTTTACGAGCGCTCTATGAACGCCTAAGCTTACCAATCTTTGCCAACAAATGTACTTTAAGCTCTCAATTCCTTTACACACCACTTCCAGCACAGATTGTTTATTAGCTGGTCTATTGTGGACATTTGTAAGCATCGGAGATTCAACCAAAAATATATATGTCTGATTATGCGCATACATACATACATATGTACAAAGCTACACACATCCATTTATTTGCATAACAAGTGGCGTTCAGTAGAAACCATTCATTCTTGTGACAGTTGGAAAGAAATAGTGGTGCTTCCAACCTACACTTCAATGAGCGCATGCGCAATTAATATCCTTTGGCCACAATTTGCTCTGGCTGTGCGCTCTGTGTGTCAGGGAAATCCTTTCTCTCTAAATTTTTGTTGTTTTCACTTTTAATCCATTGCCTATTTATAGCCATCATCCAGCTGTACATTTTACCCAACGTGCCTATATGCTTCTTGTTTCTGTGTTCGAACGCTTATCGCGATGTCATCAAGATTCCATAATTCAAGTTGCGTGGCGATGAGATAATATGCACACTAATAATTGCTTTATGGTTAGTCGCCGCTATGGAATTTAACTGGCTTATTTACTACCGGGGTCAATAAATCGTCAAAGTAAAAGTGAATGTAATACCAGCGCCCCCTGATACATAAACTTGATTTTCTTTTATAATATTATACAAAAAAAGGAAAAACATATATCACTTTATTGACACGACTGCAACTGCTAGCAAAAACGATTCAACTGTGGCACTTTTGAGAAATTATACAGTATTGCTTCACCATGATCAAAATGTGCTACCATTGGGTAGTTGGGTTTTTGAGTGAAAAAACGTTTTATCAGCTACTATGTGAATAAGTCAGCACTTATCGAGTGGCTGCGATAAGACAACAAATTTCAATTCATATGTGTACGTACGTACAAATACGTTATTTGTAGACCCCAATAATAACTGAAATAAATAGATTTATACATAAATATGTACATAATTGGCTCATGCATCCTGTGATACATATTTGGCCGCACAACTTCTTCAACCTGTGGCGGAAGTCTTCAGTAGCATTAATTTTCTTTTACATATAATATTTTACATTTTTTATTTAACAATTATAGTTCTAATTTTAAACTTAAAGCTTTTTGAATTTTAAACAAAACTTGAACATTAAAAAACTAAAAACATATTTCACTATCAATTAAAAGTTACATATTATTGTACTTTCACAATAAATCTTAAATACTACAGCAGAATCAGTTTGTGAGGTTGCACATATATGACTTCCTTAGATGCTACACCATCTTCCTTTTCAATCGTATATGGTTTAATATTCGCATCAATAAACGCTTCTATTATGCTTCCTACTTTTATATGCGCTGCCATATCCGCATCAAGAATAACGCGCGCAGTAGCTGCGGCACAATCACTAGCAGCAGCCTCATCGCGCTGTTCGAACTGCACTGTGGCCATGTGCACACCGTAGGCTTGATTTAGCGCTAACACACGCATTCGTGTTCCCGTTTGTAGTCCCAAATGCTGATCGTGTTGCAAGAAATTCTGCTCTATACGGTTCGCTTCTTCCAGTTTTTGCAAACGTTCTAAATAACTTCCTCGAATGCAACGTTTCAACTTCTTTTTTTTCTTAAATGCTGTTGGTCGAATCGTTTTGGCTGCAGCATTTTCACGTTCGATTAACGCAACCAATAATTCCAATTCTGTGGGCGCTGAGCTTTTCTGAGTTGCCACAGCACTACAACCCTGCGATTTCTTTGGCGAACCAGACTCAGATGAAGATGAAGACCATTCAATAGATGTTCCGTCGGATATTTGTGGTGACATATGATTTATAGAGTGGATATTGCTTTCGTGACCAATAGAGGTATTAACTGTTGTAGAGCTAGTTCGATTTCGTAGTGTTGCAAAAGTTTTACGCACTTTGCACCATGGCGAGTAGGGCGCACTACTAACAACCTTTAAAGGAGCATTTTTGGTACCCAATATAATTCGATCCTCATTTAATCTGCTCAATGTACGCTTAATACTTAAACTTGGCAGTTTTGTTTTTCTAGCTGAGCCGTGGCATTTCCTACTAACTGGTGTTATTGAATTTCGGTTAGTAAAACTTTTATTCAGATAACTTTGGCAATTCTCTGTTCCCAACTCGTCCTCACTACTCCATGTTATGTCCAATGATGTGAGCCCACTTGACCCAGACCTCTTAAGATTCGAACACACGATTGCTCCATTCTCTTCGTCACTACTACAGTCGGATATTCTGAATTCAGTAAGTTCTTTTCTATGACGTTGCGTGTACTCCATTAGCTCATATCTCACAATTATAAGAATAGTGCACTATTATTATCGACTAGTTGTTGATAAACAATTCTGATATGCTTTTTGTAAATAAATTGTTTACCTCTTTGACAGATATCACGAATTCATATGACATTAGTATTAGTAGAGTTGCCATAACAACCCTACCTTGCTTAGAAGTTTCAGACGTAGATGTCGCTGAGGCATGTTTAATTAGAGTTGTGACATTTAAGGCTTTTAAACCTTGATCAGAAATGCTTGGACAGCGGGTTGACGGGTACTCGCTGTCAAAATTAGAATGTTATTAATAACATAAAATTGCATGAAATTGCGGCGAGAACAGATTTCTTACTGTAGGTTTATTTTACGGCGTGAAAATATTTAGATTCATTTCTATACTCTCCACCACGCTGAGGTCACAGGGTTGCTTTTCTGATCACTTGTTGACATTTAGAAAGATTTTTTTTTTGTGTGTACAATGAAGCTCAATGCGTTGCTTTACAAATATAGCAAACGAAAAGATTTCACTACAAAATTAATTTTGGTGTAACCACAAATGTCAGCTGAAAACTGTCCCGCCGCAGTATGTTTTCCGTTCAAGATTGGAAAATTGGAAGAGTATGTTTTTATTGTTACTATAACAAAAAGCTTGGGCGACCGCCGTAGCCGAATGGGTTGGTGCGTGATTACCATTCGGAATTCACAGAGAGGTCGTTGGTTCGAATCTCGGTGAAAGCAAAATTAATAAAAAACATTTTTCTAATAGCGGTCGCCCCTCGGCAGGCAATGGCAAACCTCCGAGTGTATTTCTGCCATGAAAAAGCTCCTCATAAAAATATCTGCCGTTCGGAGTCGGCTTGAAACTGTAGGTCCCTCCATTTGTGGAACAACATCAAGACGCACACCACAAATAGGAGGAGGAGCTCGGCCAAACACCTAACAGAAGTGTACGTGCCAATTATTTTTTTTTTTTTTTTTATAACAAAAAGCTTGCTTTATTTGACTATCACCAGCTATCAGCTATAATAAGTTCACTACTTCATTATCTACTTCTTTAAGCTTAACTCCCAATCCGTAATTAAAAAGCGATATTAACCAAGTAAAAACAAAAAACGACTGTAGTGACTTTTAGGCTTCAGGAAAAAGGAATCAAACTCTAAATAAAAAAGACAAAGACATCAATTTATGGCAACTATTTGTGCAATCCTGATAAACCGTATTTTATATAATTTATATTTAAAATATTTAACCCAACCAAGAAAATTGACAACTACGCGTTAGTATGGAAGAACTAATAACTAATAATAACTAATAAAATATACATTTGATGTAGAGCAAATTGAGTTTTTAGGTCATTTAGAATGAACTGAAGGAATTAGACCTACAGCTGCTAAAGTAAAGGCCATATATGCATTTTCCTTGCCGAAATTCGTGTTCGAGCTTCAACGGATTCTGGTAAAGGAAACCTACGAAGGTGCATACCGCATACTCGTACAATTGTTCATCAACAATAGTTTTACGAGTAGCTCGAGCACCCTCAGAGAGCATCGTATTATGGACTGATGCTAGCAGCGCATGGGTCCAATAATACGCCAAATTGTTGGTGGACAACCACAACACCGCATACTTCACGTGCCAGAGGCAGCTAACATTACCCCAAATAGACTGTCGCAAATTAACTCGGTTCCCTATGGTCTACCAGGAAAAAGCTAATCGTTAACTGTCGCGATAACCTCCAAAAACTTATATGGTCGAATAACACAGACCTGCAATTCAATAAAATTAAGTTGCGGATCAAGTAACGGATATCACCCTTGCATATCACTTAAACAATGGCAAATCATTACTACAAATTTTCACAACATTGCGCATCCTGCAAAAAATTCCACTACATAGTGAGTGAGCAGCACTTCTTATGGGACAATATGGAGGTTGACTTTGGGCGCGTTGTATATAATGCTACCTTCGGAGAGATTCGACCATCTGAACGTCGAAATTGTTGGTCCTCTGCCACCTCCAAACGGTATAGCTGAAGCAATTTCTCTAGCATACATAAACGCAGACACGATTGATGTCGCCCTACTTAATGATTTTATACAAAATTTCAGCAGATTATATATATTTATGTATATATACGTATATATAATTGTTGCATACACCCTTTTTGGGTGTTCGGCCGAGCTCCTCCTCCTATTTGTGGCGTGCGTCTTGCTGTTGTTCCACAAATAGAGGGACCTACAGTTTCAAGCCGATTACGAACGGCAGATATAAAGGGGTTTCCAATAACAGGTATTATCTATCGCTATCGAGAGATGATTAACGATTTTTTGTGCCCGGAATTGGATGGTTTTGATCTGGACAACGTTTATTTTCAAAAAGATGGAGCTACGTGTCACACAAGCAATGAAACCATTGATCTTTTCGAAGAGGTGATCACAATTGGCCACCGAGATCTTGTGACTTAACACCTTGTGACGTTTTTCTTTGGGTCCACGTGAAATAGAAGGTCTGCACCAACAGCCCAGGGTCGATTCAAGACCTCAAATATGGAATTCCTGAGGCTATCGAGGACATAGGGCAGCCATTTTGCAATTCGGTTATGGAAAATTTCATGAAAAGGATATAAGTATTCCTGTAAGCGTAGTCGTGGTGGTCATTTGCTTGAAGTTATTTTCCACTATTAACGGCATACCTTCCTCTTTGTAATGAAATAAACATCCGATCAATATGAAAATAGCACCTCTTATTGGTAAACCCTTTATTTTATTTTTTTTTTACGAGAAAAAATTTCATCAAGTCCTTGACAATTTCAGCCGACCAACGTCGCCGATTTGAGCTTACACTATTTGAGTAATTATCGAAAGCATTGGACAACATCTCACCAATCACACTCGAAGGGCATGATAGAGCGATTTCGTCGAACTTTAATGCAGTGATTATATGTAGAAATTCACACAACTGGTCTTATCAACTTCCACTTATCCCTACCTGCACTCTGACCAATATAAGCAATCGAATAACTCTGATATTAAAGCATATGCGGTTGTTACTTTCAGCACTAGCATCAGACTTCCAGGCAACATGTCCGAAACACGTAAGACGACATCTCCATCGGACTTCATTCAGAATTTGTCAGTTGTATACAAGGGTTGCTATTTATGTTTCCGACCTATCAATGTAGAATTGAAAATTGGTGATTTTATTGTTTTTCAAAATATTCTCCATGATGAATATACTTTTGCTTTGATTTAAAACAACTTTCGAAGCGGTTCATCCAGCCGTATTTCCAGGCGAACACAAACAGCCCTACAAACTCATTAAAGCTAAACCAGTAAACTTTCTAAGAGCTCATTTGTAAACATGTAATTATCTTGTTTGTTTTGTCATTCAAACTTTTATCTGTTGAAGCATTGTTCGGAGAGTTAATTTGATTATTAATTAAGTCATACTGATTTACGGGCAACCATATGCCTATGCGTAAGTATTGTCCCTACTTGTGGGTGTAATTTGTGAATAATATTTTAATTACAGTGACTTGGATATGTGGGAAAATATGTATTTACAAATGTAAATATGTATAGAAACGCATATGTAACATGAGAACAACTTTTCTAATCCGCAGTTAATTGGTCTCATTTATGCTGGTACTCTTTACTTCTATTCTTCTTCAAAACACAAACTGTTTGCGTAAGTTATTTTGAAATTCAAACAATTATATTCAAATTATATGGCTTGATTGATAAACTTGCTAGCTAACAGATATGCATATGTGCGTATAAGTAAAAGTGTATATAACTCGAACAGGTAAAAATTTAAATTTGTTCAAGCCATGTCTATGAGGCTCAACACTATTTACTTAAGTTCAAGAAAAGAAACCGTTAATGGCAATTCCGCGTATAAGAACATTGCCCGAAATTTGATAGCCAAGTCACGTATAATTTTCTTTGCTGCCCCTAGTTAGTAGTACAGGGTCCGGCACTCGAAGTCTAACCAACCAACGTGCAGCTGATGCCCGTCGGTTGGCTAAATGACAGTCCAGAATATTATTTAAAAGCGCGGGGAAGCATTTTGCCTAGAGTAAACGCGAAAAAAGAAAATCAGTTATGGATTTCAAACGGGATAGTGTATTGCATTATATTAGCTCGAGCGCCTTAAAGCAAAGAAAGTTTTTGTTTATCGAACCATTACTCGTTACAAGTTACAATAATGCCAGTAGCATCGCGAAACGTCATGGAGGTGGTCATCAAAAGACTGCAACGTCACGTGAAATGGTTCAAAGAGCGACTTGAGTGAAATCCCCGACGAAGTCCTAATCAAATGGCAAAAGAACTGAAAATATCTGACCTCAGCAGCCGCCGCATATTGAAAAATGATCTCAAAGTGGAGTCTTGCAAATCTCAAAGTGGAGCCTTGCAAGATCCAAAAGGCGCATGATCTCGACTTGAGAGAGCGAAAGAGTGGCTTCGCTTGGCCGAAAGCGGTCAATTTCCGAACTTTGTGTTTTCTGACGAGAAAATTTTTCAAATTGAGAAATTTGTAAATTCCCAAAATACCTGCAAGTCACATTCGGGCAGCTTGCGATTCTTGTCCAGACCGTCTCAAGGTCTTAATAAAGACAAAAGATGGTCATATCGAGCGAAAGTATACTGATTTTTAATTGTATATCATTTGCACACATTTTTTACTTTGAATTGAATAAACGTAATTTTCCAAAACTGAATTTATGGCTTTTTTAATTGCCGGACCCTGTATTTGCTCGGGGCGGTTTAATAAAACTCACTGTTAGCAGCAATTGACAATTAGACCCATACAATTTTTGTTTTTAATTCGATGAATATAATGGACCTAAGGAATATCGCATTACGGTGATTGCATCACAGAAGTATGGCAAATGTGCAAGTGCAAGTTACGAATTGCTGAAAAAAATTTAATATTTCGATAATGTTTGTTTGTCGTTCGATCACCGTGCCGTACGATCAATCGTTTTTTTCCAAAGGTCTGAAGTGATAGATAAAAAAAGAGTGGTCGTACTCGCGTGGTTCAAACCAGTGCAGCCATAAAAGGTCGTTCAAGAAATGATTCCCAAAAAACTCCCAAGAAAGCAGAAAATTATGTCCAGTGAAATAAATGTATCGACCAGGTGCTTTTTTGAAATTAGCAGAGGAGCTAGAAGAGTGAGGGACGAGAACCCAAAACTTGTAAAAACCGGTCAAATTGGGGAAAAATAAATCCATTATTTCACGGTAGATGGCTGTAGTGAGCGATATCTCTTGAATTCGTGATCGAACAATTTAAAGTTTTGTAATTTCTTGTTCTTTTTCTTGTTCAGTAATTTTTTGATGTTAAAGGAAATGTCGATAATGTCGAAAATACCGATAAAATCACTGAAATAATCGAACTTGATTGGCATGTTAGTAGTTATAGCATCACCTAGAAGCTAAAGATCGACCATAAAACAGTTCTAAACCATTTGGGCAAAAATTCTACGAAAACCTAAGGGAATTATTTTTTCCCAAACTAATATTTGAACATATGTGTGTAGTAGATTGGAGGGATATCTTTCTGCATTAAAAGTCAGGTGGCAGCGCTATTTAAAAAATATTTTTCTATCAAAGCGTTTTTAAAAACTTCTATTTGATACGAAGTTACCCACTAATATTTCATTAAGCCGTGTAATTAGTTAACATAATCGCAATAAATGTTATTTGGCAGCGCTGTAGTATATTTGTTGTTGCTTCTAACAAATTAAATGTTTTTTAATGAAAGATTTCTTACAAATTAAACATTTCTCCTTTTGAATGCATCACCTTTTGATTCAAATATCTTTTTGAATTTCAGCTGTCTTTGACACCATTCGTTTGACACCCATGTTTCATTATTTAAGGGGTAACACCACTGTAGAAATTTCAAAAAACTGATTTTTTTTTTATAAGCTTAAAAAATTCTTTGAACCTTTCAAAATACAGAACAAAAAAGTTGTATACATTACCGAAGTTCATTTCATAAATATTTTAAGCTTTTAACCAAGCGTTAGTGACTGCTACCAAACGACTTCTCCAAATTTCCAAACTTTAAACGCGTTTTTCTCAAAACACGTTTTCTGAAATTGGCACGCAGCATAACTCAAACAATTTTAAACATTTTTAATCAGGTTTTTCACTACGTCTGTATAATAATCTTCTTAAGAGAAGAGCGTAGGGGATTTTCGATAGATTAATTTAAACGATTGTTATAATTATTTAAGTGCCGTTTTTTTAGTCCAAAATAGAGGTTTTTCCTTCAAATGCTTGCTAATTCCTCAAAAATAAATATTTTTTAAATCCCCTACGTGTTTCTCTAGCTATTCTTATCTAGATTAAGAAAAAAAATGTTTCTTTGTTCCAGATTAAAATTTGCACCCTCTGTGCTGCGTGCCGCGGAGCTCCTTCAAGAGAAACCACATTACAAAAATGTCTCCAACGCCGCCATTTTGTAACATTTTTCGATCAAACTTTGTAGTTTTGTATTTTAGTATATAAGTAATAACTTCTCAAATCAGAGTGATTGTTTTCCCTTTCCTTCTATACAAAAAAGTTCTTTAAAAATCGTGTATATTTTACGCGTGTACAGTGGTGTTACCCCTTAATTACGTGTTATAGTTAAGCTACTTTTTCTATTCAAAATTAAGTGTCAACGCTACTTAAAATTTTTTTTAATACAGTTTTTTTTTTTATTTACTTAAACTTTGCCATAAGCTATTATTTTAACTTACCAATCAGCGGTACCCACGCTGTAAAAAAAATTATTTTGGGATAAAAGTTTTTTCTTAATATTTAAGGGCTTCAATACGTCCAGACTTTAAAAAAAAAATCAATTTTTTACTGATTATTATTCTTTATAATTTTAGACGAATTTCTGTGCAAGTCGATTGTAAAAATTCCCCATAGATACAAAGTTATGGTAGAAAGTGTAACTCGACGAGAGTTCGATGCGCACAGGTAGCTGTCCTTCATTTGAGGCAGCTGGCCCATTACTTTCTGAGACTTTTAGCCTGCCGGTTCTTTTGTTATTCTAAAGTATGTATAGAGACGAACCGGCTAAAACACGCACGAATCAAGGCTATGAAAGCAACAAAAGACGCCAGAGCAACTTGTCGTCAGGAAAAAATAAACAACAACAATTGCTTACTGACCAGAAAGGCATACAATATGAAGCTGGAATGGGAGATTAGACGTAAGTAAACAAAATAAATTAAAAATTTCATATTAAGTTCTTGCTTTAAAAGCGCGCGACCTCGAGCGAAATGCACTTGAAAATTTAAACTCGTTTTTCTCGAAACTACGGCACGGTCTGCGTGATAACTCTTCCAGTTTTTAATATTTTTTGAGGCGGTTTTTTTTAAATATCGAAAGTGTTTTCTCTATAGTCTGCCGAGCAAGATTTTTGATTTTCTTATTAAAACATTTTAAACATAATTAAAGTGTGACATTTATGACGGAAAAGCGCACTTTTTTTTTAAATGTCGTAAATTGCAAAATTTCTGCGACAGATTATTACTATAACTTTACTTTACAAGAATTTTCTTACTTTTAACAGATCCATCAACATTTCAAGGATAAATGAGGCAGACCGTGGGTCAACTTTTTTTCATTGTACTTTGGATCATATGATTTTTTATATACTAATTTTTGTAAAGAAAAATTAAAGTACATTTTTTTATAAAGTTTATGTACTAATAGGCAATAGTAAATTTTTTTTACATTTATTTCTATTGATATTCCTTCTAAAATCAGTTTTTCTTTTAGCGCATTTTAGGCGCTGCTGGACGTACATATGTAACCCCTTAACTTTGCTTTGTTACCCCAGTTCTGTTATTAATTTCTGCTTCTTAATAAATTAATCTTTTCGCATGCCAATTATGTTGTAAACCCTTATAAACCAACTATAATTAAAGAAAAAAATATTTAAATCGGTCAAGCAGTTTTTGAGTGATGCTCTCTTGAAGAAATTTTCTGCACTTGCTCTGCAAGAAAAAAACCATTTCGTATTTAATATTTCTCCTTTGCCGTCAATATTGTGACTAGCAATGTTATTTCTTATTACCTTTACAAAGTCGCTTTTTAAATTTAATTATAAGAAAAAACCAATTTAAATATTCAAATATATATTAGTGAAAGGGTTACTGCTATTTGGCTAGGAATAACAATAACAAGAAGCCTAAATAATGTAATGTGAAATGTGTGCACTCATGGAATATAAACACAACATCAAGCAAGCCGGCTCTTCAACACAACAAAAAGCTGGGTGCAGGTTGCAGCGGTAGATCAGACAAGTTTGAGAAGATGAATCGTAACAGCGGCATGTTAATTAACAGAACAGTTCAATAACAGAGAAGCAGAGCATTTGTTTATTTATTTTATAAGCTCTCAGATTGGAGAGTTAAGAAAAGGCGTTAAGATTACATGCTGACTGATTAGGGTAAATTTATATAAAGCTGGCTATGTCTGGCCATAAGAGTGTAAAATTAAATAAAGGTACAATTGATTTACAAAATGTTTGTTGAGCCATGTAAGTATGATATACATAAACGATATCTCAATTTTAAATTTCTCTGGGCGTTTTAAATTTAACTATCTTTTTTTCCTGCTGAGCTTTTATTAACAGAAAGCTCGGCATCAGCAAACACGTGCCGCAAATGCCTTTTGATGTCGATGCAAGAAATTTCAGTTTCAGTTGACGCTTCGTTTTACAGTTGAGTGTTACAATTCGCGCATTGAGGCACCGGTAAAGTATACGCCTCGGCGGGTAGTGATGTAAAGTAACAGTTAAATGCCTATATTGGTTGTTTAATTTAAAAATTTGGAGAAAATGTTCTAAGCTTCTATTGAAAATCTATTAAATATTTCTGGTATAACTATAAAGAATAAATAACAACTTTCGTGATGTGGTTTAAAGTGATTTAAAACTCGAGTAATGCCCAGCTAAAATATCCAACTCTCAAATGTGTTTTAACGTACGTAGCAATAAAATAAAAGTGTATTTTCAAACTCGCTTGATCAACTTTTGTTGGCTCATGCAATTAATTATTAAAGCGGCCGGTATCAATTGCTTATTCTTAATAGTATATATGTATGTGCATAAGTATATGTGTCACTATGTCTAGAAAAAATATCAGTGGCAGGGTAAGTAGCTTCAAAGGATAAAAACTTAAATGGAAAAAAATAAATAGAAATGAAATAGCAGAAAAGCATGCCTTTGAAGTGAGCACCTCCTTGAGGATGAATTCAATTGAATTAAATTTTCATAAAAACCAACTTAAAATCAGCAATTTGGGGTATAAATTCTTTTTAACATATAACAATAGCAATAACCCTATCATTGGTAATAAGTGAATAATGCCGGCGTACGAAATTAAAAATTATTGTGCAAATATTATGCGAATGTAAGTGGATTCAACAATTCCGAGAAAGGCAGCGAGGCAAGCAAGCCTTTTGGTCATTCAACAAACAAGGTGAGGGTAAAAAATATATAACGCTTCACTTTTACTGTTACAGTACACCGGTTCAGCGCATATTGCTTTGAGTGTTTGTGCTGTCCCTTTTTAAGGTGTATAATGCCATTCAAAGCATAACATCAAGACGCACACCGCAAATTGGCGGAGGCGCTCGGCCAAACAGCCAACAAAGGATGTACGTATATATCTAATTCCATTGAAAGGTCAGAATGTTTGGGTTGGAACAGAAAGGTATAAACATTAACTTAACGTACTTATGAGTACTTGAAATTTTGGGCCTTTGACATGTCTGGAAAATTGACTAAATTCCCGTTACCTTTCTTGTTACACAAAAAGGCCTTTGATAGGTAATAATTTGAAACAGCAGTGTGTCCGAATAACGATGAGACATTTCACAACGCTTCAAGTGGGTTGTAATAATTGAATAAATTCGATGGGAGCAAATCCTACTTGTATGAGAAATGTTCTATTTATATTGCAATGAAGTGTCAGTGATGCGGGCAGCTAATAAAATAATATAGCAACTGCATACAATACATATATACATATATATATATATCGGTGGAAAAGAGAAGTAGGTGGAAAAGAGGAGGTACGTTTATGCGTCTACTACAAGTGACTACAAGTGGTTTAATAAATTTTAATCCTTCGAGTAAGGATTAACAAGGCATAACAAGAGTACAAATAATGTTTTGGTGCTATTGTAATAAAGAATGAACACAAAGCCTATCAGTTATCGAAGTGGGGGTTGCAAATTTTCATGAACTAAATAATATTTGCATGTGTGAAAGAAGGGGAGATGGTGTTCAAAATAAAACTATGATATACAAAAGCTTATCATTTTATTTGTTGGTTATTTGCTTATGCCTTATTGTTAAGGCGCTCAAATATCCTTTAATCGGTGTTTGGTTTGTACAGATGCCCGTCTCTTAGATATACTTAAAGTAAATTCCATAAGATTTAATCAAAATTTTAAGGGGCCAGCTCCTTCAGCACTTTCAAATTTTCTATTTTTTTTTGCGCTTCAAAAATTCACTTACAATCTAAAGAATATATTTTCAATATTTTAAGCTTAACAGAAAGTGTAAAAGTCCCTATAAAGTCAGTGAAGTGATTAGCGTCGAACGAAAGATAAATAAAAATCAAAACTTAAATCGCGTTTTTCTCGAAATACGTTTTTTCCGCGCTGTCGAATATAACTCAAAAAGTAATCTATTTAAAATTTTACAGCGATATTTTTTAGCATATTGCCCTTTGCATGTACCTCAAATTGTATGTCAATTGTCACTAAAAATATTGTTTTGATCAATTTGTTTGTAAAAAAAGTGTAATTTTTTCTTTTTCACATCAAATTTTCATTTTTTTTCGTTGAAATAGACAAAACGGAATAACTTATTTTACTGAAAATTTTTTGTTTGGTTGATTTTAGTTGATTACAAGAGGCTGTACATTCCACGGCGCAAATTAAAGAAACCACGTTTGAGCAGCTGTAGCGCCGCAATTTTTTATTTTTATTTAAAAAAATTTTTATGTATTGATTTAATTTATTTTAAGATAATAAATACTCTCAGTTTTTTGCAAAAAATTATCGACAAACTCATTGTCTGATGAAGATGCCTCCCTTAATAAATGGATCGCTTCTGGTAAACAGATGTTTGTGTGTCTATAACATCACTGTACGGCACTCGGCTGGGTATTGGACGAAACCAATTTTTTTTTTAATGATTGAGTCATAAGTAAAAACAAAGTTTCTACGATTTTCGAAGGCTTCGAAGGTCGAAATAGAGTCTTTAGTAGAAAATTCAAATAAAAAATATATGATCACGATCTGCTTATTCCATCTATTGAAATAACATATCACATTTTCCTCAGAAAATTTTATTACAAGTGCTGTTAGCGGTCAATGATTAGATCTTCTATATTATTAAAAATCTTGTATTGAAAAAAAATGTTGACCGATTTTTAAAAACTTCGTGTTATTTTAAAAGAGGTATGCATAATTACATACTGTGTACAGGGTTGCCCATATTCGACGGACCCATGTGTTTTTTGGGCCCATTCCAATCGACGAGGCTTGTCCGCAGGCAACAATCCTTGCGTCAATGGAATCTTATACGGGAATAAATGCAAATCAATGCAGCTAATTCGTTCTAAAGTGGTCCGAGCAATGCCCAACTGCTGAGAACGGCGATTTTGGGATGTCCTTGGCGACGTCTCAACACTGGCCCGTACAAGAGCAATATTCTCATCCGATCGCCTTGGTCGATTTCGATTTGGCCTCTTTGGATTAGAAAGAGCATCACCAGTCGAAAACCTTTCGTACAAACGTTTAATGGTGTTCGTAGAAGGCCCACTTTTCACATTATTTGATTTTTTATACACACGTTGAGTTTTCACAATTAACTTCTTTTGTTGAATGCAAATTTCAACAATTTGAGAGCGCTCGCGTGGCGTGTACTGTTCCATGGTAAAAATCTGCTTGGACGGACGCTTCTAACGCGGTATGTCATTAAGCGATCTGACGTCTTTGTCAAAAGATACAGGGTTGCCCGATAGGTTCGCCGAATATTGGAAACCCTGTATATAAAATTAAAATTTTTTTTTAATTAAAAAGAAACTCTTTTTCATAAAAAGTAAATTTAAGAAAAAAAAACAACTAAAGAGTGATTTAGTAACAGCACCGCCCCTAAAATACGTGACCATATTTTTCATTTTTTATTTATGCACACACATTCATTTTAAATAATTTTTTGCTAAAGCCCCTATTTGGAATTTCGAAGGCTCACATCTCGAAATTGGAGGCTAACTTAAAAAATCTGAACAATTCATCTTATACTTATGGCTCATACTCGTACCTAAAAAAAATTGGTTTCGTCTAATACCCAAAAAAAAGTTGATTTCCCGTATAATGTAATATCTAAAAGACGACTGTGCAGAATTTAAAGCAAATCGAAAAAAAATCCTTTCTCTGATGATATCCCTTTCCAATGGCCTTGACAAGGGAGGATGTCTTAGAAAAAGTGGCGGGATACTTATAGACTGAAGCAAAAATTTAAAATGCCTTCTGTCTATGCTGTCAAATGCTTTTTTAAAGTCCACAAATAAGCAGTTGCGTGTTAGCGAAATTAAAAACCTGAGAGTAATTTTTTATAATTAGTTGGCTTGTACTAGACATATCAGCTATATAACATCTTCTTCTTCTTGATTGGTGCGATAACTGCTTAAGTGATTTTGACCGAGTTTAACAGAGCGCGCCAGTCGTTTCTTTCTCATTCTAACAGGCACCAGTTGGATACACCAAGTGAAGTCCTTTTCCACCTGATCTTTCCAACGCAGAGGAGGCATCCTCTTCTCCTGCTATCACCAGCTGGTACCATATTAAATGCTTTCAGAACCGGAGCATTTGTACCCATTCGGTCGACGTGCCCCAGTCAACGAAGCCGCTTGATCTTTATTCGTTGTACAATCTCTACTATATATCGTCATCAAGCTCATACAATTCATTGTTCTATCGCCTGCGATATTCACCGTCACCAACATACAAAGGTTCAAAAATCTTCTACAGAATCTTTCTCTCAAGCAATTCAAGTGACGCCTCATCGGACATTCTAATCGTCCAAGCTTCTACGCCATACGATGGGACGGGCAAGGTGAAAGTCCAATAAAGTGGTAGTTTTGTTTGTCCTCTACTTTTCAATTGGCTACTTAGTCCCCAGTAGCAATTGTTGGCAAGAGATATTCTCCTTTTAATTTAAGGCTGACATTTTTATCGGTGGTAATGTTTGTTCATAGATAAACGAAGTCTATTACAACCTCGAAATCACATTTTCTTTACAGCTATGGTATATAACATCGAAGCATTAAATTCTTTAACTGCATACTTATAAACTTGTCCTTAAATCATTGAATAGGCCAAGTCTTGAGTATGATATTTTTATGTGGAGACCGGCCAGTCAGCTTGCCACGAATAGGATTTGACGTGTTCAAAAATGTTTCCTAAATTCTCTTCGCTGTTTAATTTTAGTGAACCCGTAATGACATATCGAAGGTTTATTCTAAGTCTCTCTTTTACTTATAAAATTATTAAAAGTGCAACTGATTGGAACGAACCAGATTACATGTTCCCCAATGTTCTCTTTGTAACATACTTCTGTTCTGAGGGTATATGTACTATGAGAACTAACTATTTTTCTACTGCTCTTATCGCTCGACCTATTCATGATTTTAACGCTGTATCCTTGTCTTTTTTGTTTCGAGAGCCACTTTATTTGAATTCTTAATCTTCTGAATTCAGCTTTTATTTTTTCCAATTAGAAATTATGTCGTCCAATTAGTTTAAACTTACTTTGTGTTATTCGTAGTCTGTAGGATGATAAATGATTCAAAACTAAATGTCCTTTATTGTTACGTATGTACATATGTAGGTATGCTGATATTCACAATTAACCAAATTAATTTAATTTCGGAGTTTAACTAAGAAAATAACTCAGAAATCTGAAATCTTCACTTGTGGGTCAATGATATGTTTGCCAAAAGCGTTTGATAACTCGCAATAATAATGGCGAGCTTTCAGTTCATTGTAGTGATACCCAAGGCAATATACCTATATTGATTTAATTCATAACATAGCAGCAAAGCCAATGAAAGGGATGGACCGTCTAACCTTTGACGCAATCAGTTAAGCCGCAATTAAAGCTCAAGAGGCAGTTATGACCAGCTTGAAGGGTGTGAGAAAATATCGCAGATCCTACAACTCCGCATTAAGAAACTGCACTGAGAGGGCGAAAAGACGAGAAACTGAGAAACTTTGATGTGCGCCTGCCACCGCTCTGTCGCGTATATTTCGGTGAGAACTCGGCAAACTGTTCGCTTTTTCAGATTTATAAAAAAATTCCATGACTACCAGAAATACGACAAGGATACCATCAGGTTTAGAATTTTGCGAAACTGTATAAGTAAATATAAGGAGGATTGAGTAAATATCAAAATATTATTGTTGATATCTCTAAGCTGTTGTTGTGTTATCGCACAGGTGTTATTTAAACTAACAAATAAGGGGAAACATTAAATAAAAGCAATTTGCAGGTTCAAAATAACAGATTTTTTATAAATATTCTGCAATTTATTATTGTACAAGGTGGCTTAAAATTAACCACCTATCGGAATATTTATAATTTTTAAAATGGTGTTGTACGTCAGTCATATTTTGCACTTGTAAACTAGGCAGCTCAAAGTCACTTTTTTTTTATTTAGTAAAAAAGTTACTTAAAAACAAACTTGGATGATTAATTTTGCGCCACCTTGTTCAACATAATTTCTTTTTATTTACTACAGGAGTTATTTAAAGCAAAGGTGGATGATTAATTTTGCGCCCCCTTGTAGAACATCATTGCTTTTCATTTACTACAGGAGTTATTTAAAACACTGTTGGATGATTAATTTTGCGCCCCCTTGTAGAACATCATTGCTTTTTATTTACTAAAATAAATATTTCAAAACAAACTTGGATGATTTATTTTGCGCCTCCTGGTACAACATCATTGCTTTTCATTTACTAAGTTATTTAAAACAAAGTTGGATGAATAATTTTGCGCCACCTTGTACAACATCACTTTTTTTATTTACTAGAGGAGTTATTTAAAACAAACTTAGATGATTAATTTTGCGCCACCTTGTACAACATCATTGCTTTTTATTTACTAAAAAAGTTACTTAAAAACAAAGTTGGATGGTTAATTTTGAGCCACCTTGTGCAGCATTACTTTTTTTATTTACTACAGGAGTTATTTAAAACAAGGTTTGATGATTAATTTTGCGCCACCTTTTACAACATAATTTTTTTATTTACTAAAAAGGTTATTTAAAAACAAAATTTTGCGCCACCTTATACTATTAAATATAAATATAATAGATAAAACTGGTAGCGAATAGTTTTATGGCTTTTAAAAAATTAGCAGCTTATAAACTCTCAAATATATTAAATAAACAAATCATACTCTCACACACACACAAATGTATGCGCCCTAATGCAATTCGCCATACAATTCGTGAGCGCCAAACCAGATTTTTTTTTTTCAGTTCATAGCAAAAGAAAAGGTTTCAGTAAGCAAAAGAAATCCATGTGACATAAAAATAAAACAGCAACAAGATAAATACAAATTCTTGTAATTAATTTTCTGTTTAGTATCTAACTACAGCAACAAATTGCATGCAAGAAAACATCGAAAAATAAAAATTTACTTTGCGACACAAAGTGGAACTTTCTTGGTAATTTACACATGTGAAAGACTGTAAAAACAACCGGGATAGAAGACATCTTTTTCATGCATATATGGTATATATGTATATAATGGCGTATATGCATACCGCATACTGGTGCCAGATTATGCTCGTGTGGAGTTAGCTTCTTATGCGCATATAAACTGAAACAACCACTCTTGGTAAAGCGTCACCTCTAAACAGCTTCGCCAGAAATATCGCACTCGTATTCGTATGTATCTAAGCAAGCCATTTGAAAACGACATAAAATCAATGCAAATTATTGCAGCATCATCGAGCAACAGTTTAAAAATAAATTCTTACCGAATAATGTTCAATGAGACGCTAAATGGGTCATTGAGGAAGTCACCCTGAAAGTAGAAATACGAGTATAAGTTGGGTATTTAATACATTTTCAGCGATTTATGCATATTTCGATATTCTAAACCAATTGTTGGCCTTTATCGGGATTTTTATAGAACCCGTTATTCCAAATGGTTACTTTTGTTGGGGGAATATTTTCATAAATTTCTTTGATTATGAGATCGCTATTAAAAATAGTACAAAACGATACATAAAGTCACTTAGACAGGTATGAACTTGTATGTTTTCATAGAAATTTTAAAGATTTGAAACTTTTTATTTGAGCTCTTCCTCTTATTTGTGACGTACGTCTTGCCGATGATGCATGCGTCAAAAGGAGTTTGTTACGTCAATGACACTTCAGTGCCGTGCGAACAACAAATGATTGGACGAGTGTGTGAATGCGTGTGAAATAATCGTGCAGGATTCAGTTGGCGATAAGATTGCCTTAGTGATATACGAAAAAAAAATCAGCACAGTCTACATTTATATTGCGATCTGAACAACGACTGATTGGAAGAGTGTGTGAATACATGTGAAATGATCGCGTAGCATTCGGCTGCCGAATCCCGCGTGATGTGGCAGCCGAAGATCCCCTTATAATTTTCTGTTTCACCATAGTTATCGGCCAAATCTTGGCATAAACCGAGTGTTCTGCTGTCCTTTTGGCTGACGGGCAAGGCTGCAAATATAGTGTGGCGAGTATAATGGAAAATGGTGGCGAATACTTAGTCGATGTTTAGATCGAGTAGGTTTTTACTCATGTCCTCAACAATTAGAAAAGTAATCAAAAACTATACATACATACATACATACCTACATGACTTACCATATATTTCGTTAATCATCTCACTTATTTACTCTTCATTATTATATAAAGAACAACTCGTAGTCCTAAGCAATTGCTTTAAGTCTTAGGCTAAGTAAACTGAAATATTAAAATCAACACTTCACTTTTTAAGTAGAACTAAAAGCGCGCAATTCATTTCACCAGTGTTTGAAAAGCAAAGGTACTTTTGTTATTGTTGTTCGCATACTCCCTTACAACCGAACAAATTTGAGCGAATTAAATTCGTCTGGTCTGGTGTCAAAGAAGTTTTTGTCCCAGTTTTTCAGGACCTCTTTGTTATCGAATGCAAGGCTCTTCATATGGTTTGACAGGGAGCGGGAAAGATGGTAATCGGTCGATGCAAGATCCGGAGAATACGGCGGATACTGAAGAATCTACCATTCGAGTTCTTGGAATGCTGCTTTTACGGCCTGTGCAACATGAAGCCTGGGGTTGTCGTGAAGGAGTATAGTTTAACCATGTCGATCAGGTCTTTTCAGACGAATAGCCTCATTCACACGGTGTAGCTGGGCAATGTAGAGCTCCTTGTTAACCATGGCATTATTTTCCAACATTTCCCAGTGCACCATAACCCCACCAAACACATATAATGATCTTCTTTGGATGAAGATCCGGCTTGACTCTTGGCTGTGGCGTATCTTCTAGAACTACCCAATCCTTTCTTTGCTTCATATTGATGTATAGGCACCATTTCCCATCATCCGTGATGATTTGGTACAAAAAGGACTATTTATGAGCGCGTGTTGCTCGATGGTGGGCGAGATGCTGAGAAACAATTTGAAGGCGACTTTATTTGTTTTTACGTTGGGCTCGTGAGGCACCTAGGCTCCCAATTTTTGGGAAATGCCATTGAATGAAGGTGGTTTAGAATCCGTTTTATGATCGCAGTTCATTTTTTCGGCGAATTCACTACCCACTTGGCGACCGTTCTCCTTCAAAAGTAATTTGAGACATTCTTCATCGTATTCAGAAGGTCATCCGCTGCGGGACGTGTCATCGACGTCTAAGTCGTCATTTTTACACTTTGCAAACCATTTCCGTGCTATTATCTCGCCTATTACAATTTCTCCATACGCGTCGCAAATATCCGAGCTTTTTGAGCTCGATGAAAAGTAAAGAAGGTCAGATGTCGAAAATATTGATTTCTGCCTCCTGGTATTCCATATCTAAGCCTAAAAATTAAAAAAAAATAATTAAATAACTCAAAAATAAAAGTAACAAAGTTGTGTAGAGCAGAAATAGTGCTATCGACTGATTACTTACCCTTTGCCAAACAGCAAACAAATCGTTGTAAAATAAAAGAAACTATAAAAACGCTATGAACTTATTCCCCAACCCAATGTAATACATATATAGAAAGGTGACTGACTTCGATAATTACAAATTATAAAATTATTCATTACAATAATAGCATGAGTAAGTTTCCTTAAAATTTCTCTCTTATGCCATATTTTCGGAATATTTTTGAAGTAGTCCCGTGACATATGCTAAATTTGTTAATATGAGTAGAATTTAAAATACTCTCCCTATGTTTTCTAAGTTAGATGGAGTTTGGGCCAACCAGAAACAGGTGTTGCTGGTAATGGTGACTAGGTCTAAGTTATATAAAAATATATCTAAGACTTAGCTAACAGAGCTCTAAAGTGGAGTATTCTAATATTAATCTGAACTTATTACATAATACTAAACGTGCTATTGAAAAACATCTTTCCATCTCAAAACTTGTCAGTTTAATGTTAACAAAATTCCGAGAATTCCTTAAAAATGCACAACACCGCCAGCAAATAAAAAAAAAATTGTCAAAAATAAAGAAAATTTTCGCGCCAATTAAAACTTGCAACTTATTACATTTACAAAAATTCAATGATTCAATGGGCTATAAAGCAACTACCCAAAAAATCTGATTAAAAAGTGTGAAATATTCATGAAATTTTTAAAATTTGTTTTTAATTTTTTTTATTTGCCCAAAGTTTTAAACTTAGATTATGCGGTTTCTAGGAGAAGGAACTACATTTGCAAAAGAAAATTATAAAAATTATTATAAATAACAAACAAGTAAGTTGTCAAAATGTCAATGCTTTATATAAAGTCACCTTGCATGATCTGTTAAAGAGTTTTCACTTGAAAAGTTTCGTAAGTGATACGTCCGCTCTATTAGTAAAACTCATCGAATTATCTAAGGTCAGTTCTGTGATACATAAAATTTGCAAAAATGTGTTTCGTACAGTAGAGAATTTGCTAAAGTTCCCCAAACAAGCCCAAATCTCGTACAACCATCAATAGTATGCATAGCTTCTAGCTTCTCGTTTATATAATTGAACTGCCTTTATGCTTCTGTCTCAGTTCTATTTTTTTGCAGTTCTCCCAAAATCATACATTTATCCATTATTCTTGTATTTTCACTTGTATAAAGCGCAGTGCCCAGTCCCACACGCTTTGAGATAACCATACATTCAAGATTTTCTGCCCAATAAGCTTGTAAAAGAATTTAATACGACACTTTTTGTGGGTGCACAACGACCGAGTCTTGGCTTTGGCTCTGTTTGGCCACAAATATTCTGCTAGGTTTCGGTTCGCCTACGGCAAAGAAAAAGGCAAATTTTCTTTTTTATTCAATGTTTTACAAAAATGTGATTACAAAAACACCATACGAGGTGTGTTCAAGAAATAAAGTGAGTTTTAATTTTTCTCAAAAATATTTCTTTATTCATCAATTTCTATTTAATCTCCTTCAAAGTAGCCCTCCTCAGATATAATACACTTGTGCCAGCGTTTTTTCCAATCCTCGAAGCAATTCTGATATCCTCTTTTTGCTATGTCCTTGAGCAAACTGCAGTCCTTTCATGGGTCTTCTCAATCTTGGGTGCAGAAAAAAGTTGCAGGGGGCAAATCTGGTGAATGTAGTGGCTGAGGCATGATAACGGTGTCGTTTTTGGCTAAATAATCTCTCACAAGCAAAGATGAGTGAGCAGGTGCAAAAGCCATACAATTTTTTCCACAATTCCGGGCTTTTTTTTTTGAATTCGTATTGTTTCACGCAAACGGCGCATAACTTCAAAGTAATACTACTTATTTACCGTACGACCTTATGATAAGAACTGTGATGCACTACACCATGGCAATCGAAGAAAACAGTGAGCAAAACCACATTAAATTGACATTTGAACGAACTTGGCGTGCTTTTTTTGGTCTTAGCTCTCCTGGGCCCTTCCATTTGGATTCGATCTTATGACCCTAACCGTCATGCTGACATCCTCAGCAGCTTCTCTAATTGTGATTCGACTATTTTCCATAACAATTTTCTTCACTTTCTCAACATTTCCATCGGTTGTTGATGTGCAGGGGCATCCAGAGCGAGCGTCGTCATTCACATCTTCTCTACCTTCTGTGAAAAGCTTGTACCACTTGTAAAAATTTGTTTGACTTAGAGTATTCTCACCGTATGCCACTGTCAACACTTCAAGTGCTTTTGAGCACTTAAGTCCATTTTTGACACAAAATTTGATACAACTTCTTTGATCCATTTTTCGATAGCAGAAAATTGCCGAACACGCAAAACACTTGTCTTATTTATGCCTCTCTCAAACAAACTAAAACCGTGAAAATATCTTCGAGACGAGTGTACCAACATCAAACAAAATGTTGAAATTTAAAATTCACCTTATTTTTGTATACACCTCGTATTGCATCACAAATGCCCAAATACACCGTGGTCTCAAATTTCTCTCAACAGCTGAGGAAATAAAAAAGTTTGCCACATCACACAATAAAATACTTCAATCCCACACAAACTCTATAATAACAGAAACAACTCTCAACCGCATCTCCTTTAACCGACTGAACAGGAAGTCAACAATGGACTTATTACGCTAATAAGCAAACATTTTAGAAATGGTTGCACCACGGGGTATTTTCCACACCTTTAAAATTAAAAATGTGTTAATTTTAAATACAAGGCTCGTCTCGGCCTTAAAAAATGAATTTTGGTCATTCTCTAGTTATTTGAAAACAAAACAATGTGAACAAAAATATAGCGAACACATTTCTAAATTCTTATGAACTCCCAACACTCTAAGTAGACTGCACTCTTCCGTATTCAATATAAATGCAAGAATAAAAAAGTACCCCCAGAAAGGTTAAACGGTTTGTGTGTGCAGGAGTTCGTAAAAGCACATTTCTCAGGTTTCACCTCCTTGCAATGATGACAGTATTATATTTCCACTGTTAAACTCGGAATTTTTTCGCATACGCACACAAACAGGAATTTTCGTACTTATAGCAACGGGCTATTTTCGGTCAGAAATTTAAATGTACAATGAAGCCTAATTTCTTAAAATAGGATTGGCAATGGTTTCCGTATGACGTAAAATACTTGTGCATGCTTACTCATATTTAGATAAGTAAATATTAAATTGGGCACACAAAATTTGCTTATAGTTGCTTAGCTTCTTAAACAAAAGCCTTTTAACGAAAGTCTATTGTATCTTGAGGAATGTACTCGTATATATGGGTAAGTGGTTGGCTTATTTCGACCGAAATTCATCAATGTCAGTATTTTGACGATTAAGACAGCAATGGAATTAGCGTTGAAATTAATAAAATGAATTAGTTGCTTGCGTTTTCCTACAAAATTTGAAAATATGTATGCAGGAAAGTTCATGTTTTTTTTTTAATTATATTTTTTGTAGCTTAAATGAAGGCATTTGCTGATTTTAATACTGATGCCAAAATTTTATAAAGCTATTACTTTTATCAACAAAAAAAAGAGTTAATAAATGATGTATGTATTTAGGAATGCCTTGGGCAACAAATTGTTTTTCCTTCTATCTGGAAAGTCACTATTAGAAAGACTACTCAGTTCCTTGGAATGTCTACACATTTACCCATGTTTTCAAAACAGAAAGAAAAAAACTAGAAAAACTATGCCAGCTCTTTTTTTTTGTTTTTTGTTAGCAGCACCCAACTTGATAGAGAAAGTATTGCACTATATTCGGCATTGGGAGTGTGAGGCCGATCGCACAAAGGAGAAATGAGGTGTCAATATGAAAGTAATGCAAATGTGATATAAATTCGTCTTATATACAATGCTACTAAAGGACTGCCATTGCCCGTATGTATGTAAATCCGGATCGTTCCGATTACGTAGAACCGACAAGAGGTGTGTGCGTTTGCTAGCTTTTCAAAAGATACAACTTAGTTCTTCAAACAAAATTCAAAACACCATGGAATGGTGTGAAGCCAGGAGGCACTAATTCACCTACTAAAAGCAAGCAACCGAAGTTAGTGCTAATTACTACAACACTTTTATGGGTATGTACTCGTATTCCTGCTCTGTGACGCTGTATAAAGATTTGACTTATCACTGATTTATAAGCAAGGAAAAGGAAACACTTTCGTGAATTGTATTGGCAATAGATACCTCACAGTGGATAACTCGGCATCTTAAGAAATAATTGAAATTCCCAATTCTTATATTACCTACTAAATATATTTGTGTATGTTTGTAAATGTAATATTACATCTTGAATAACTCCGAATGGTTCAGATATTATGTTATACTTTCAAGTCATCTTGTAGGTTCCTACATTTATTGAGCAACGTAGATACGCACACCATAAATAGGAGGAGAAGCTTGGCCAAACACTCGATAATGGGTATAAGCGCCAATTGTATACATAATATACATATATGTATATACTTATACTTTATATAGGCGCCTTTTACTTGAAAAGTTGTGCTTCGTTGCGGCGGCAAGTTTTATGGACAATAAATTTAAATTAGGGGAAACTGGGGTATATTTGATTTTGATGAACATTTGACTGTGACATGTTCAAAGTCAAATCGATACAAATAATGGGAAGAAAAAACTCTGGATTTCATTAAGCGCCATGAAGTTTGACAGTTAATACGAAAATTTGGCATAAATGCATGTGCTTTTCTCTTTTTGCGGGAGTTATTTTGTGACATTGAAACGTAAGTTATTTGGGAGGCAGATTCAAAAAATATTTCAAGTTCATCCATTAATGAAAACAGATAAGGATAATGAAAAGTATTTTTTTGTTATTTGAAAAAGTATTGAGGATTTAATGACATTAAAGTAGTGTATTAAATTAAGATCAAAGTATATATATGGGCTACTTTTGACATTTTTGAATAGCACGCAAAGGGGAGTTTAGTATCAAATCATTATATGTAATTAGAAAAAATATTGCTTAGCGAGGTTTTCACAAAAAAGAGCACTACAACCTAATCGAACATACCAACTAAAACCCGACTCATCTGGCCAATATACAAGTGAAATAAGTTATATTCAATCTATTGATATATAGATAAATATATGATATTTACACTTCGACATCTACTCATCACAGTACCTCATCCAAGCCCAGTTGCCTTATTACACTCGGTATAGATCTGAGTTGGATTGAGGGTATGTGCCCTTTTTCTGGCTGCAATTGGCCAAGATGTCTCAACATTCTCCGCGCTATAGCTTTGCATTCCAGGAGAAGAAGCATTGGAGTCCCCTGAGATTGGTCAGAGGAAAGACTAGAATCCGAAGACCAAATCCCGATCATGGAACTCAGATGCTTTCGCAGTCCTTAGTGGGCTATGTTGATTTCCATGAGCATTCTCCGATTATCCTTGGGGAGGGTTATGAGTTTTTTAAACCTGTTTTCGTTGTACCCTCCCAATAAGGATCTCGCCTGGCGTAGTTTAGTACCAGCGAACCTCCCTTAGCCCTAGTTCCTCACTCCTGAGCTTCACCTTGATGCTGTGTTGTCCCATAGCAAGAAAGAGCTCGTATCCTATTAAATGAGAGACCGCAGCCTCTCTCGCCAATGCGTCTACTACTCCATTCCAAGTTATACCCCTGTGTTCTGGGACCCAAAATAGTCGGATGCAATTGTCATTCCTAGTAGGTTAAGTTTCTCGATAGACTCAAGTACTAGGGACGATTTGATCTCACATGACGGTAGCGCCATGAGTGCATATTCAAGCTGCTAGAGACAAAAGCAAAAATTATAGGGCAGAATGTCAACGCCGAACAAACTCAGTTTATGCTTGGCTCAGTACGTAATGTGGATGCCAACAATCTAGCCATAGATGATTTTGCTTTTGAAAGTGTAAATGAATACTGTATGAATACTTCGGATTCGTTCTATCAGCGAGTAAAGACACATCAATTGCAATAGATGAAAGAATTAAATCTGCTAATAAGACGTACTATGCAAATATAGAATTGTTCAGATCAAAGTTTTTATCACGAATGCAGAAAATAAGATGTATAAAGCTTTTATACGTCCGGTTCTTACTTATGGTGCTGAAATCTGGACACGGAAAGTTATTGATATAAACCAGCTATTGCGATTTGAAAGATCCATAATGAGAAAAATCTACGGTCCTATTCGGCTTGAAAATGGCACGTCTCGCATCCGTTATAACAACGAATTTGAGAACCTTATTGGAGGTGAAAATGTAATACGTTTTATTAAAGCGCAGCGTATTAGATGGATTGGCCACATCATAAGAATGCCCAACGAAAGAATCCAAGAAAGGGTGTTTACTTTGCGTCCAATTGGAGGAAAAAAGAGATGGCTTGATGACGTAGAAGCAGACTTAAAAGCGATGAGCGTTCGTAATTGGAGAAATGAGGCAAGAGAGAGACTGAATTGGAGAAGGATTGTTGATGAAGCTATGGCCCACCACAGACTGTGAAGCTAAGAGAGAGAGAAAGAGAGGAACAATCTGGCGGGATTAACGCAGTCAAAATCAGAAACTTTAGTATTGCGATTATTGCACCTATTGCTCGCGCCCACGATACTACAATTCATTATCCAAATCCAGCCTGCTAGATTTCGCTTAATAGTGAATTTATATTGAATGCTAATATTTTAGTTGTCATATTCTTTTTCTTTTTATATTTATTAGTCTGTACGGTTATTTGTACTGAAGATTATTAAAATAAATGAATAAACGTGATTTAAAAAATATGTATAGGTACTATGAACTTGGTTTTGATGTAAGAACTTTGTTTTTTTTTGTGATGTTTTGAACAAATACATAACTTTCAAAAACGGCTTATCTTTTTCGGCAAACAATTTTTTTAATATCCCCACACGATATGATAAAAAGCTTCTTGTTTTAGGCACAGCACTGTTATTTCTAGGTTACATTAAACAAAAAAGAAGTTGACTGTAAAACCGGTTTACTGACGATAGTTTAACGTGAAAATACTGATGGAATGGTTCCATTTTTCAAAAGAAAATTTTAATTTTATTTGTTTGATAGACATTTTGTATGGATATAGAGGAGGAGGTAAATGGAATTGCAATGGAATAGGTCAAGTTACATTTACACAAACGTGAACAATTTCGAGACATTTATCAAATTCATGAAAGATACGTTCAATGCCGATTGTGCATCAGACGTTAATAAGTCAACAACACTAAGAGGCACCATCGTCGATTTGACTTTTTCAAAACACATTACACTCGAAACACTCTCTTTCATTTCCTACTTTTCTTATCATCGCCCTATTCTCAACAGAGAAATGGTTCATTACCATGCACACAGGAAGAAGGCATATGCAAATACAAATATGTGAATTTATATACATATGCGCATATACATACATATATTCTTGCAAATTTCACTAAATCGATTCAAGTTAATGATTGGTCCGTATTATGTCTTAGATAATGATTTAAGGGGACAGATACCTGTAAAATTTCGAAAAAAAAAAATTTTTTTTTTTTTTCATAAAATGTTAATATAATCCTTTAAGAATATGTCAAAAAAATGTTAGAACGTAAATTTAAGATGGCCGCCGCCGTAGCCGAATGGGTTGGTGCATGACTACCATTCGGATTTCAGAGAGAGAATTTGGTTCGAATCTCGGTGAAAGACCAAAATGCAGGAAAAGTTTTTTCTAATAGCGGTCGCGCCTCGGCAGGCAATGGCAAACCTCCGAGTGTATTTCTGGCATAAAAAAGCTCCTCATAAAAAATATCTGCCGTTTGGAATCGGTTTGAAACTGTAGGTCCCTCCATTTGTGAAACAACATCAAGACGCACACCACAAATAGGAAGAGGAGCTTCGGTAAAACACACAAAAAGGGTGTACGCGCCAATTATATATGTATATACATATATATATATAAATTTAAGTATTTCTTATATTATAGATCGTTAACCGTGGCGTATTGTATTCAAACTTTAGACGCGTTTTTCTCAAAACCATATTTTTCCAATTGGCGTACATGATAACACGAAAAGTTATTGACCGATCTCCCTGAAATTTTGCGCACATCTTTTTTATGATGTTAGTTTCTATGTGAATTTACAATTTGAAAATTTTTCGAAAAAATTATTTTTTCGAAGCAAAAATAGTAGCAAAATTCGCCCCAAAATAAATTTTTTTTTTAAGCATTTTATTCAGCGTTTTTTTTTCAATTTTTGTTTAATTTATATAGAAATTATGACAATTAGAAAAAACAATTTTTGGTTTTTTGTATTCAGGTCACCGACGCCGATGCTACAATGCCCGCCGATTGAGAAGCCCCGCTGCGACCTTCCTGGAAGAATTGAGTGTACATCCGCCATTTTAAATGATTAAAATAAAAGCAAAATTTTTTATTTTACTTTAATGTATAAATAAACTGTATGCCAATTTTGAAAAAAAAATGTATTGACTTCTTCATTTTAAAGTATCTGTCCCCTTAAACTAAGTTTTTCCCAAGTCTCCGATTTGTGTTGTTTTATAAGTTGCTGCTTCAAAAAACCGACTATGTCATTTGTATTTAAATTTGGAATGGTTGTAACTGGGGCTGAAGTGGCATATTTGGCTGCGTTGTCTGCAGTTTCGTTACCCTTGATGCGCGCATGTCCCGGAACCCAATTGAGTAGTATTTCTGGGTATTTCTCAATTAGAGTTTGTCTACTGATGCTCGGGTAGTAGCTATTACTGTTTACATTTGATATAGCTTCAGGCTTTAAATTTAGTTTTTTCTGTTTAATATTTTTTCAATGACAAATACGTAGCTACGAATTTTCCCAACGTCGTCAGCACAAGTCGCTACTAGAGGAAGAGTGTCATTAATTCGTTTAAAGACAATTTCTCATTCGTTTGAACTCAACTCAATTTCATTCCGCTTCTTTTCTTTATGTTTATCATAAATAACACTTCCTTTCACCTTCTGATTGTCTCTGCTGACCTTTTGAAATGACCCTACTTTTGACATGCCCAGTTTCCTTAATATTTTTCATTGTTTATGCTTCCTTTTTCGGCTGGTTACCGTTTTTTGTGAATGCTTTTAATTGTCCTGCTGAAAGCACTTCACTTGGGTATCGGTGCGGATGCGATTTAGCATTTTCACTTTATTTTCTTATTCTTTTGATTTCGCCAAATTGTTCGTCATTTTGTCAATGGAACAATTTCAGGTTGCAATTTTTATTCTTGTACCGACATAACGATAACCGGTGCTAGACTAGATATCTGATGTTATTGTAGATATGAAAATAAAAGAAGAAGACTAAAACTTATGAGGTAGGGCAATATCAAGACGTGCATCTGAAATGAATGCAAGGACAGCTGGACTGATATACCGTACATACTTGCGTCAATCAATTATTACAATTCTTTGGATATGTGACATTGTAGCTTAAGACAAAATGAAAGCTTTTAATTTTATTTTTTTAATTTTTGACCTAGCTTGTTCAAGTAAGCAATCTTAATATTAATTTTTTGTATGAGTCTAAATAAGTAAAAACGATAATGTAAAGAAAATTATGAAATTATGTGAACGGTTTAGTACTTAGAACGTTCTTAGGAAAACAATTTAATTCTTATCTTAAATAGGCTTAAGCTACTGTGGTATACGACCACAGAATGAATTTCATTTTCATTTAATTTCTTTATTAAGTCTACAATTACAAAAGTCTTACAGATTAGATGTTACAAAAAGTACTTAATGTTAGCTTCTCAATGACTAAATACAAAAAGTTTTAATATGAAGAATAGGAAGTTACCCTAGCGACAAAAATAGATCTTGGCATGGCAAAATCAAGACCTAATTATCTATACATTTTATTAATTACTATGCTAGTAATGGCGGCAAAGTAAAAATAATTACATTGCACTGCTACAACATGGGGCGGAAAAGGGAAACATGAAGTTCTGCTCATTGAAACGTATCTGCTCAAGTAATGACGGACAGTCAATCAAGCCACCAGTAAAATCGAAAATGAAAATTAAAGATTGAAAGTAACGAGCGTTGTCAAATAAATACAGGGTGCTTCAAAAAAATGTATACACACTTTGAACTATTGTAGTTTTCCCGCTCTACAAGGCTAATGTTATATTTCTTCGCCAGGTGCCAGCATAATCGTCCCTCTATGTTATATTATCAGTTGGAATTTGTAATATCAACATGGGGGACGTACGTTTGAGTTTTGAAGAACGTAAGCAGGTTATTAAGTGGTACTGGAAGTTTGAGAATGTAAATAAAGTTCAAAGACAGTGGAGAAGGGAGTATGATACAGAACCACCTTCAAGATTAACAATTACACGCATACGAGACAAATTCGAAGTTCATGGAACAGTGTGTGATGTGCCTAAAGGTCATTCAGGTCGGCCTCGAACAGCTACAAGTGATGAGTCATCAACGGAACAGAATCTGTGGCGACTCGTACTCAAAAATGTATTGATGCTGCAGGTCACCAATTTGAACAGTATTAACATTTGTTATTTATGTTTCATTTACATTGGACTTTCAGCTTTCTATTTTCGTGAAATTTAACTTTGTAGACCGGTAAATAAATTTTCTATGGAAGTTCAAAGTGTGTATACATTTTTTTGAAGCACCCGGTATATATATGGCTGTCACAGTGGGATCAATGCGGCAACGCATTTGACTGACGTGACGTGTAAAACATACCGAGATGCCACAATGCAAGTATTGCCGAATATAAGCAAAAAAAAAAAAGAAACAGAAATTCTTGTCGTGAAAGCAAATATTATACTTCGTGGTGTATAAACAGGTTTTTGCTGATTGTGAAATATATTATAAAATTAATACTTATTGAAGCGAAAGAGAGTTTTAATAGAATTTGTGGTAGTCTTAGACGGTGGGTGCGACCATAGCTTGGTTTAGCCTAGCCCTTATCAAGATTTTATCGAAAAGATAAGAATGCATTTGCAGCGACTTAATTATTTTAAATTGCATTTATTTTCTGCATTTAATTTGATATAATAAAAAACACCATCGATAAAAATTTGCGCCAAATAAAATTGTTTACCTTTCTACAGTTGTAATTTTTGAAGCACTTGATGTACGGCAAAAAGAAGAATTTACCAATTCTTGTGCTTTCTGTTTCACGGCACGTATATGGCGCCTTCGACTCCAACACAAAGAATCTGTTTTGCTATCAGTCTAATTCGTTGTCGCAACGAACCCCTTGTGACGTAATAGCGATCATTAAAATTAATTTCTTGGAGGAAAAACGGGGGAAACCACGTCGTAATCGTTGAATTCTATCAGAGTGTGAGGCATAAAATGGATTCCATTGGAAATGAAAAAGCGATTTTCTAGTATAAAGGTTCTTAAAATCTCTCTCACAACGTTTTAAAAAAGCTAAATTGGAGTAAGCTTTGGGAATAACACAATGTATATGGTTAACAAAAGTAAAACCTGAGTCAAAAAGAAGAAAAGATATACAAGTATTCTTCAGTTGTAGAAAGTTGTAAGTTGAACTTTTGATTAATGTTAATCAATAACTTATTTTCGATATTCCACTCATTTACCCATTTTGCCGTAAAAGCACATCTGACGAGTATGTAATTCTACTATCGATTTTCAAGTTATCAGCGTAAAGAACGAATGTTATTAATAAAGAGTGTACACGAAGCGCGATCCAAAAATACTACCATGATCTACACCAAACGAGGGCCCAAAGAGGTATGATTTATTATTTTCAATTTCTATAAAGGAAAGTCTGTTAGTGAAATAAGATCACAGTCGCATAGGAAACATTGAATAGATTCACACGCTGTCAAGCTTTTGCTGTACAATACGGGGTCCGGCATTCGAAGTGTCACCAATTAAACAAGCAAAAGTAATACAAAATTAAGAATCAATTTACTTTTGAGCGATATGACCACCTTTTTTCTTGACTATGGCCTTGAGACGGTCCAGAAACGAATCACAAGCTGCCCGATGTGACTTGCAAGTATTTTGGCACACTCGCGGACAATGGCTTTTTTCAGCGCTTCTAGACGAGTGAATCTTTTAGTTCGACCCTTGTCCTCCACAATGGCTCAAAGAGAATAATCCATCGGATGCGCGTCTGGTAAATTTGAGAGACATTGCGTGAATGTTATGAAGTTCGGAACGTTGTTTTTTAGCCATTCTTGGTTCGCTCGAGCTTTGTAAACGGTGTCGAGTCCTATTGAAACGACCATGGCCTGCCACCAAAATGTTTCTTTGCCCACGGCTTCAAAGCAACCTCCAGAATACTTTCCGGATAATATTTCACATTCACCTTGACGCCAGGCTCGATGAAAACGATTGGAGAGCACCCATCTGCGGTTACAGTGGCCCAAACCATTACCTGTGGCGAGTGCGGCCTCCTGATGGCCAATCGATGACTCAAATTCTGGTATGAACGGTCCAGTCAAATAAACCCTATCATTATGGGAGCAATTCGTAAAGCGCAATTTGAAAAATTGTGTGGTCAGAAAACACAATGTTCGGAAATTGACCGTTTTCGCCCAAGCGAAGCAACTCCTTCGCTCTCTCAAGTCTGACAAGTTGCTGCTTTGGTGTGAGATCATGGGCTTTTTGGATCTTGTAAGGCTTGACTTTGAGATCAGTTTTCAGTATGCGGCGAATGCTATGATCATATATTTTCAGTTTTTTCGCCATTTGATTGGCACTGCGTCGGGATTTCGCTCAAGTCGCTTCTTCACTTTTTGAACCATTTCACATGACGTTGCAGTATTTTGATAACTACTTCTATGACGTTTCGCGATGCTACCAGTATCATTGTAATGAGTAATGGTACGATAAACAAAAATTGTATTACTTTAAGGTGCACGAGCGCACGAACAATCGCTGTTTGTGATTTTCCAGCCAAATATATTGCAGTCACACTATTACGTTTGAAATGTAACCAAGTGGAGAAGGACTTGGCTTCACTTGATATTTCTATTTGATGCCGATTAGCACGAAAAAGAGACTACTGGCGCATTCTCATGAAATAAGCTTCGGTCGTTGGCATACCAATCAAGCCGCTGAAAGATGAATTCCTTCAAACCTAAAAGGAGCTGTAGGAGCTGAAGAGAATTTTTTACAACTCTTAAGAGAAACGTGTATAAATTTTTGGTCTTCCCGTACACTAGTGAGGCATTTTATCTCCACAAATCGCTTAATAGCACATTCTGAGACTTCTCTTCCTCCTTTAAAAGTTCTTTGACAGAACCAAGTTCACCTTTTTTAGGCATTTCGATAAAATTAAATTATTTATACCCTCTTGATAATTTTGCACTAAAAATTATTCACACATTGATCAACATATTTTGAATTTAAGTATACCTTTAAAAATGCAACCTTTTAGATTTCACGCACCATGGCTTTTCCCATAACACAATTTTTTGTTGTAATCAAAGGTTAGGGAACACATTTGCAAAATGCACTCGTCACTTTCGTAGCACATTTTTAAAACATTTTATTTTGATGGGATGCCTAATACTTTTGGCCAAGGCTGTATATTACAGGAATGTTTTCATCGCCATAGATCATAGTGAATTATGTATACATAAATGCACCTAAAAATACGTACATACATACATATGCGACCACCATTCTTGGCAGACACTAATTAGTAGCACTTCTTTGCGGAAAGCGCATTACGGCTAACAGTGTGCGCCTGAATATTAAGCAAAAACAAAACAGAAAGAATAGCAGTAAACCATCTGCAGTAAAAGGAGAAGACCTCTTACCTCTTCACGACAAAAGAGCGTTGCATCCGAAACTTTTTGCCTCAATTACGTTCACTTGTTGGCTTTTAAGTTGACTCTCATAATTTGGTGCTTGTTTTTTAGTTCTTTTTTATTGTAGATATAATTTGTTCTGTTTTTATAATTAAAAAATAAAAGAAAAACTTTTACCATATTGCTAAGTACTTTCCCCAAATCGACAAGAAGTACACTTTTTACAGTCACTGTTAATGTAACTCATAGTACGTTTCTCATGTAATACGATTTAAGTCGAACTAAAATTTTGATTATTAGGTGAAAATTTAAAAAGCGGTACTTTTACATTATGGAACAAACTTATGTGTGTTTTCTTCTGCAGGTATTTTAGCAGCATATAGTGCTAAGGTTGATAATTCAATAATTATTTTACACCCCACAGTATAAGCTGATCTTACTGTTATTCCCTGATTTCAGAATGAAAATCAAAAGTACCACAGCGGCCCTAACTCGCTCTTCTATCTCTTCTATACGGCATTTCAGCTATTTATCACCCTTCCAGAGAATATAACGATTGAGAATAATATAAATTTCATATATGAAGAAACTCCATTGCCTGTATTAAAAACTTGTAAAGCACACTGTCCAATCTGTATAAGGCAAAAATATTGAAGTTGAAATTGTAATAAAATAGAGAATAAGTATATATAATATATATATATAATAATAAATAGAGTATAAAAAAAATACTAATAAAAATTAATTAATAATAATTATAAAAATAATAGCAATAATTAGCCGCTAATCGCTTCCGTGAATTATGGAGCATCTCAAGGCCGAAGTTTTCAACATTGACCTAAAAAATTAGCTGCGATACTTTAGTTTAAGCAACCACTTCTGCTCATGTATTACAAATTTGGCAACCTGTACTTTAAATAGTTGAAAAAGAAGTTAATAAATAAATACAATTAGAGGAAGACACATTTTTCGACTCGTATTATTTTGTTTATTTATTTATGTTAAGGTAAGTTAACTTAAGTTTTTATGTTAAGTTAGTTTAGGCTATACGAACTGATTACAGAAAGATCCATTGTGCTGTCCAGTTGCTTTTTAGTTAACTTCTAATAAGGTGTATCAAAGGATGGCCTGTCAATTAGAAGTTAATCAAAATAAATACTGACCACTAAAAGCAGCTAATATAATAAAGAAAAATTATTTTAAGTGGTTTGATAAGTATTATTTAAAATGGCAAAAAAATAGTAGCACCTTTGCTTTCTCTTTAACTCTTTAAAATATATAAATAATTGGCGAGTACATTTCTGTTAAGTGTTTAACTGAGCCCCTCCTCATATTTGTGGTGTCCGTCTTAATGTTATTCCACAAATGGCGGAACCTACAGTTTCAAGCCGACTCCGAACGGCAGACATTTTTATGAGGAGCTCTTTCATGGTAGAAATACACTCGAAGGTTTGCCATTGCTTGCCGAAGAGTGAAAACCTTTTCTACCATTTTGCTGTTTCATGCACGGACTTTCGAACCTACGCACTTCCAAATGGTACTTCATGAATTAATAAAGCATCGAAAAAACCTTTTATTTCACGTTGAAAATAGCTATGCAATTCTTATAGCATAAACAGCATTAAATCGCTGAGGAAACTTCATCGGATGGAACAACGCCATCGGGTGATATTCGTTACAAAATTTTGCGCAGTAAAACGGAACTAAAAGGTGGTTAAATTTCAAGGACCGATATTAAATGTCAACCACATCCAAACGTCAAGTTTTTTTCTGCATTTCATATGACATTTTGCAATTTCAGACAAATTCAATTTGAATTATGGAAAGATATACAATCGAGCAACGCGTCAAAGTTATTCAGGATTATTATGAAAACGGGCGTTCAAATCAAAATGCATATCGCGCACTTCGTGAAGAAAATCATCTTCAGTGATGAGGCACATTTTCACCTCAGTGGATTCGTCAATAAGAAGAATTGCCGCATTTGGGCGAACCGATGCACCCACAAAGAGTGACTGTTTGGTGCGGTTTATGTCCCGGCGGCATCATTGAGCCGTATTTTTTCCAAAATGAGACCGGTCAGGCAGTTACTGTGAATAGTGTTCGCTATCGTGAGATGATAACGAACTTTTTATGACCCGAATTGGAAGATATGGATGTGGACGATATGTGGTTTCAACAGAACGGTGCCACTCGTCACACAGCTAACGAAACAGTGGCTCGTTTGCGCGAAAAATTTGATGGCCGAATAATCTCACGTCGCGGCGATGTCAATTGACCGCCAAGATCATGTGATTTGACACCGTTGGACTTCTTCCTTTGGGGTTATTTGAAATAAAATGTGTACGTCGATAAGCCAGTAACAATTCAAGAGCTAAAGGAAAGAAAAATGATAATAGTTTTCTAAAAAAATTGTATTTTATTCAAAATCAATTGAAACTTAACCACCCTTTAAAACGAATATTTGCGAATCTTAAGTGATGCGAAAAACGTGAATCCCAAAATTTTTAGATAGATTTTGTCGACTGGCGGCAGCTTCGAAATTAAAAATCGTCAGACGAACTTCGTCGTCATATATACTGCAGTGGAATTTAATGCTAACAGCGAGCTTTCGTCCGACGAAGTTCGCTCAACGACTTGATTCTGTTTATACTTGGGTTGCAATATGCGGTCGCCTAATTTCTATTGTTAATTTGTAGCATATGCAACTGACAATAACAAAAAAACAAAAAACAAATTACGCTAACAAAAAACAATGCACCATTACATACTAGAATTTGATTTTGTTGCTGAAACCGCAGCCATTGCCAGCAACCACGAAGGCTGTGAACTTGTCGCCTCTGCACGCACTCAACTGCTGAAAGGAGGTATCTCAGATGGATACAAACATGAAATACCATATGTACATACACACTAGGGCTATTCATGTATTTCCAGTAGAAGAAATAATCAAATTTTGAGGTCAATCGAAAACACTATTTAGGGTTCAAAGAAGTCAAAATGCAGCATTTTGGTTTTCACCCAGATTTCACTTATAGGGAAAAACATTTCTCAGAAATATAAAATTTTATATAAGATAATCCGATTTCATTTTTAATTGGCAAATCCTTGTATTGTAAGAGATATTTGTAGACCACAAAGTGTTCAAAAATATTCAAATTCTTGAAGATACAGGTCATGGAATTTTTAGGTATTCATATTTCAAAATTCAAAATTTATATGAAATTTGAATGGATTTACTTAAAATTTACAATATACAGTTTACAAATTAAAAACTATTGCATGAAACTGCAAGACAAATCTTCAAAAGAGTATTTTTTTTTCTCGAAATAAGAGAACTAAGATCGATCGAAGTTGGAATGAGAAAGAATGCATCGTTAGCGAAGTGCTGCTTAGAGTTTTGGGCTTGAATTGCTCGAAGTAGCCAGTAGAAAATAAAGCAACGCAGCTACAATGAAACGAACAGATTTTAAATATTGGGTTGGGGAAGAAGTTCATAGCGTTTTTATCGAAGACTTTTAATTTAACAAAAAACAATAATTATATCAATAAGTTAATCAATTACATATTCGCCGTGGCTGTTTGGAACCTCTTCCCACCCCTCGCCCAATTTGCTGATGCCGTTCCCCCAAAACTCGCCTGGTTTGGTGTTAAAGAAGTTGTTAAGCCAGTTTTAAGGACCTCTTTGTTATGGAAGGTAACGCCCTTCATATGGTTTGACAGGGAGCGGAAAAGATGGTAATCAGATGGTGCAAACCTGGAGGATACGGCGGATACTAAAAAACCTCCCATTACAGCTCTTGGAATGCGGCTTTTATGGCTTGTGCAACATGGAGCCTGGCGTTGTTGGGCAGTAGTATAGTTTGACCATGTCGCTCAAGCCTCTTCAGTCAAACATCCTCATTCACGCGGTGTAGCTGGGCAATGTTAAGCTCCTTGTGTGCTCCTGACTGTGACGTTCTTTTCGAGCATTTCCTAGTGTACCATGCCCTCCCACTCCTACCAAACACATATAAAGATCTTCTTTGGATGAAAATCCGGCTTGGCTCTTGGCTTTGGTGTATCACCTGGAGCCGCCCACTACTTTCCTTACTTTATATTGATTTCTCATCTCCCGTGATGATTTGGTACAAAAAGCGCTGTTTATGACTTCGCATTGCTCGATGGCGGGCGAGATGCTGAGAAGCTATTTGAAGGCGTGGTTCTTTGTTCTTTCTTGGTTGAGCTCGTGAGGCTCCCAATTTTGAATGAAGATTTTATGATCTCAGTTCATTTTTTTCGCCATTTCACGACTGGTTTGGTGACTGTTGAGACGTTCTTCATTGCAAACCATTTCCGTACTGTGGACTCGCCTATGACACCTTCTTCATGCACCTCGCAAACGTCCCGGGCTGTTTCGACAGCTTTTCGAACTCGATGAAAAGCAAAAAAGAGCAGATGCCGAAAATGTTCATTTTTGCCTTCTGGGTAATCCATTTCTAAGCCTCAAAACTAATATAGGGTTTTTCAGTAAGAGCGCTTCAACTTTTGAACTTTTTTGAATAAAACACAAACGGTTTGACTTTTTTAACTAATTTTTTTTTTATTATCGAGTTTGAACATATACATTTAAGTATGAAATTCGATTTCTTTTGCATGACCACCGCGTGCACGTTTTACGAAGTCCAATCGTTGAACCCAATTTTCGACCACTCTTTTGCATAAATCGACCGAAATTCCAGCAATTTCGCGTTCAATATTGGCTCTGAGCTCACAAATCGTCGCCGGCTTGTTACTGTAGACCAATGACTTCACATAACCCCAAAACGGGACGGCTTGTTAAATGGACCGTAAAATGGCCGTAATGCTCTTAAAGTAGCAGCAACAGAACGATTATTTTCATAAAAAATTTGCACGATTTGCAATCGTTGCTCAAGTGTGTAGCGTTCCATGATGAAATGTATACTAATGAAGTTTACAAATGACAAGCGAAAAATAAAAAATATTGCGTCGTTCGCCCTCCCTATCGGAAAAAAGTTGAAGCGCACCTATTAAAAAACCCTATAGAAAATCAAATAACTCAAAAACACCATTAACATAGTTTTGTAGAGTAGAAAGAGTGCTATCGACTGTATACTTACCCTTTGTCAAACAGCAAACAAATCATAAAATACGATAAAGAGTTCGGCGAAACACTTTAAAGAAAAATAATAAAACTAAGCACTTTAAAGAAATTCTTAAACAATAGTTGCAGTCGCAGAATAATCCTGGTCGATATTTTGGAGGTCCTCGGAATGGTAGTTTTTCAGGCTGAACTGATTGCAATAATTATCACCGTGACACAGTGCGATTTTATACTGGGATATGTTATCAAATCGGCGTTAAGATCCTCACAAAGCATCTCACACCTTCTCTGCCACTGTTGTGCTCTTTCCAGACGTAGATTCATCACTTTAAGGGGGGGGGTAGGGTTTAGCGCTAAAAAAAAACACTTTTTTTTTGAATTTTTGAATTTTTTTCAGAAATATGGCTTAAGATACTTTAATAAAATCAGTTGCATGTTATTGTACATATTTTCAATAAGTTTTTAAAAAATATTAATAATAAAATATTGACAAATAAGCCCATGACAGAGTTTTTTTGGAGATATGTTTTTCGAGAGGTGCTCTGCGGTGCCAATCGGCATTCGTCGTAGAATCATCTGAAACTAAAAAAGTCGAATTTTTCAGTTAAAGTATGACGTAATGCTCCCCCCTACATTAATAAAATTTTTTTTTTTTTCATTTTTGTAGTTTTGGTGGCAAAAAAACGTAAAACGAGCATTTTTGGCGAAAAATTTCGCCATATTTGTAAGTGAAAAACAACCTTAAAAAAAATAAATAAAAAAAAAACAGTGTAGGGGGAGGTATTTTTGATTTAGAAAACGTGTGCCAAATTTGAAAAGAATCGGTTGAATAGTTTCGGAGTTGTGATTGGCACCGCCTTTTAAGAAGTCGTTTCGGGAAAAACGCGTTTGAAAAAATGACTCTGAGAAATTATCGATGCTCCGCATTCGAGGTAGAGTGCCTACAAAGGCTATAACTTTGAGAGTTCTGCTCCGATCCACTTAAAATTTTGACACAACATTCTTGAAATGATTTACTATAAGATGAGTGAAGAAAAAAATTTCGATTTTGTGCCCCTCCCCCCCCTTAAGTAAACACTTTTTGAATGAGTCGGAAGATTCCAGGACCTTCCCAATTCCCACGGCGCTACTGATATTGAGCAACGTCATTTTGCATAGCCGTATTAGTTTTGCGGGGATACCGAATTCAGACATCGCGGCATATGGGCAAGGCGCTTTTGTGCCTTCGAATGCTGCTTTAAAATCATCAAAGTCGATTGTGTCGATTCTTCTTTCATTCTTCTTCCAAGACTCGGCGTTTTTTGAATATCTGGTTGGTTGTGGATTTTCCAGGTCGAAAGCCATATTGATAAGGTACAATCAGTTGGTTGATGGTGGTTTTAGCCTTTCACACAATATGCTCGCTAGAACATCGCATATAAGGAGAGTAATCTCAGGTGAATTATACATGTGCATACTTCTCTTATATGAGTCGCCAGCAAGAAACCATGTGTCAAAGCTGGAAACTAAACACCTAATATAAGTGCATCCCTAATGCACACGTAAACACGTCGTACAAATTTACAAGCATTTTCCAGGAACTAGGGCGTCGCTGTTTTGTCGCTTGTTAATATCGCGTTGCAAACTCAACATCCATTGTCGTTGTTGACTGCAGCACTAGTAAATCCTTTTGTAAAAGTTTGTTCATGGTGTCTGCTTGCGGGCTCTTTCCTGGCTAGAAGTGTGGAAAGGCCAAACAGGTGAAAGCTGCTAAACTAACTCACAACATATTTGTAGCTACATACGTGTGTGTATATGCCAGCGGCAAATAACTTCTACTCCTTTTCGCAATTCAATTCAAGTGCATTATATTTGTTTTATGTTCTTATCGCACCGTTTGGCTTTTGTTGTTTACTTTATTTCATGTTTATTTGGTTCATACACAAAGCAATTGTAAATTTGTTGCTTTCAGATTTATTATCTACAGGTGAATTATATTTATTTAAAGGCGGCAAAGTCGTACGTACCACTTGTTATTTGTGTGACTGTTTTAAAGCGAATACCTGCAGTTTGTTGTTGAAGTTATGTACAGCAATGCAATTAGTTCAAAATGGTAATGCTTCTGTGGCGACTTTGGAATAGTTGCAGCACTTTATGCGCACAAAAAAAAAACAATATATACATATACATATATAACTCTACAGTTACATTGTTCATTCACTTTTCGTTGAATTTAAATGCAGCGCAAAAGGTTTTTAAAATGCAAATATTCTACAGGTACCAAATATAATATCAAGATATGAAATTTTCTGTCGTTCGGTTGGTCTCTAATTCGGTACTGCAAGTTCTTTCTAATAGCTGGCCTCAGCAGGTAATGGCAACTCTCCGAGTGTATTTCTGCAGTGGAAAAATAAAACTTCTTGCCATCCGATAAGCCTAGAAATGTGGGGCCTTCCAATTGCAGGACGTAAACTTCAAGGCGATAGCTACAAAATGGCGGAAAAGCTCGATCAAGCACGGGTTGAAAGGAGTATGCAACAATTATGGTTTAATTGGGTTACGATGACAGCGAAGAATCTCAGCGCCTTAATAGCTCATCCCCGTACAAACCGAAGAATGATAGAGAAACAGATTGCGTCTTTCAAATTTGCCGTGTCGTAAGAGCGGATGAATAAACAAGCTAAAGGAATGGGAATTACTTTTGGTGAAGACGAAGAGTAGGCGAAATCAATGGAAGCAATCCAGCACAAGCAATTATACACATAAACACACCCTTAAAAAAATTCGTTTGGAGGCTATATTAATTGGTGTATTCACAATTTAACACACGACACTTCGTTTTCACTAGTTTGTTTAATCTTAATCTCATAAATCACAAAATTACCAAGCCATTCACTGAATTTTCTTAAACATGTAACTTTTCCTACTTGTGTTTGTTTTGTATTGCGAACTGAGCTGACGTCAGACATGTTAAAATCGCGAAAAATAAAGTAACTGTTTTGTAATAGCGCCACAGTAGGTACCTAATTCGCCTTAGCATAAACATGATACCACCAACCAACGCAGTTCAGAATGTCAAGAGAATTGTGATAATGAGATTACAGAGATAATTCTACTCAAACGCCTTGCATTTTCTCATTTTCTATATGGCCAAAAGATATTCAACTGGCTTTTGATCATTAGTGCAATAAATATAAATAAAGGAGCTATACTAAGCCTTCTGGCATGGGTGCTAATAAGTTAATGCTCATTAAGGTTGACGGAGGGCGTGCGATTTTTTAAAAAATCACATATTATTATTGTAAATTTAACAATTCTGCAGTTTTACGCCACCTATAACCCGATTGCTAAAAATGATGAAAGTAAATGATTTTATTCTGTTCGGGCTGGTAGCTAATTCTTGTTGTCAAGGCACCATTTTTGGCTTACTCTTCAGTGACCTCGTTTTCAGGGATGTTTCGATGACTAAGAACACGAACACTATTCAATATAACTCTGCGTTACTTAGCCAGTGTCGATTGGGTTGAGTTTGCTCTTTAAGGGTTAGATGCAACGTCATCTGCATTAAAAATATGATGCAAGGAGGAATTCCACTTTACTAGCCATTTTCAAAGTTCTGTTGGAAGTCGGTAAATAACGCTGAGTAAGAACATCAGTTCGCATTATAAAACTGCATTCTATCCGAACCTCGGTGGTTCGGCGATTTTATTTTGATTTATTTTCATAATATAATATCACAAAGCTCACAAATGTGCCATACTCAAAGTAAGCAGAATAAATTTAATTTTTTTTTATGACCGCGCGCTCTTGTGTCCAAGGGCATTATAATTTTGTTCACACAATGGTTGTATGTAACAGCATGTAATCAAGATAGATATAGGAATATACAAACACTTATATATTGATTTGAAAGTATATATAAAATAGAAGAAATCCATTATTTTTGCTTAAAATGTTTGCGCAAAGGGTTTAAAACAATTCATGGTCGATCTTTAGTTTTTGGGCGAGGTTACGATTAGGGCCGGCACTTTAGATCAACTTCCATTATTTCTGTGATTTTATTTGCGTTATCGACATTTTCTTTAGCATCAAAAATGTCTGTACGGAATCAACGAAACAAAATTGTACGCGCGCAATTTCTGCGGTCTGGCTTGCATTTTCGCCTTTACCAAAAACAAACTGTAAATGTACCGAATTTTCTCTTTGTTGACTTCCATTGTTGACACCCTGTAACTCACAACTCAACGAAACAATCAAAAAGGAGCAAAGACTTTTTTTAGTGTGAAATGTCACCTTGACAACGAGTATAAACTTTACATTGTTTGATCGAAAAAATCGTGGATTTCTTTCAGAATAATGAGAAGAGTCGGTTTAGACATGTCCGTCAGTCAGTGCCCTCTATAACTCGAGTAAAAAGTTACTCTTTGAGCAAGAAAATTCGCATAGCAATTGGGCGAAATTGATCAATGGTCACGCCAATCTGCCATATAACGGTAGTCTTGAAAAGCGAAAAAAGTATGTGCACGTTTCAAAAAAATCAAATCATGAACCTAATGATAAATACGACGTGATGTCACGCCCACTTTTAAAACTCCCCCGCACTTGATTCACGCATTGCTCCCCACGTCATTTATAACTATGGCCACTTTTTTATAGCACATGGCCTGAAAAGTCCCGCACCTAACAAAGAAAAAGTTTTTTTTTTGTTCAAAATTAGGTTTATTCAGCACAAGAACAACTCTATCATTCCAGTGCAAACAATTCAATACCACTTTTGTCGACCGATTTGTCGTTTGCCTCAAAATAGGCCGCAGTTTCAGCGATAACCTCTTCATTCTTACCGGCTAGCATTTTTTAGGTCTGTGAAGAGCCAGTAGCTGCTGGGAGCCAAATATGGTGACACGGTGCGTTGTCTTGATGAGACAAATTTTTTTCTTTGTCAAACTTGTTTCTTTGCAATTTCGGCCTTCAAACGCTCCAGCTTCTGTCCACTCAGATTGCGATCGCTTTAGTTCCAGAGTGAAGTGATGGATCCATGTTTCATCCATTGTCACATATCGACACAAAAAGTCTGATCTACTAGGCTACATGGCCAAACACGGCTCAGAATCATCCACACGTTTTTGTTTTTGGTCAAATCCACTTCAACCGAGCTTCCTCATAGTCAAATACTCATGCAACATAAAGCCAACACGTTTTTTTTTTGATATCTTTACAATGTCAGCTAACTCACACAAATTCACTTTTCCATCATTGCAAACTTCTTTAAGGTTTTCTGGTGTTTGCGCCTCATTTGGACGTTCACTGAGTTGTGCAACATCGGTGTCTCTACGACCACGTTTGAAAGGGTTAGGGGTAGTCAGAATTTTCAAAAGATTGGATTATTTTTTTTGCATTTGTTAAAGTATAATATCTTAAAAATATTTCGTGAAAGTTTAAAGCGAATCCGACAAATACTTTTCGAGTTATTCAACAATTAACAAAGGGCGATTCGGAGCGTTCGCAAAACTTTAAATGCGTTTTTCTCAAAACTATGTTTTTTGAACTGGTGATCACTGTAACTTAAAAACCGCTTGATAGATTTCAATAAAATGTATACTGCTTTTGAAAAACATAAAAAACTCGTGCCTGATCGAAGAATTTTTTTTCAAAAATTTCGATTTATTTTAAATAATTAATTGTCGGTTTTTTCTCGAAAATCTGAAAAATATTTCTTGAGGCCGTTATATTGTTAATTTTGGAAAAAAACAAGCTTGTATCAGGCACAAGATTATCTATTAGGTAGAATAGATGGCAAGAGTACCCCAGACTTCAAGTAGCACTTACGTGCTGTTTTGATACCATAATGTAGACCACTACTTGTGAAAAGAAAAATTTTGGGAAGAGAAAACCGTCGATGTAGTGGAGGAGTGAAAATGGATATAGGCTGGAGAATTTCTTCAAGTCGTACCCAAAGGGCACGCTAAGGAATCTCAAGCGCTTAGCCGCCAGAGCCGGACATTTGGAGAGAAAGTGTTCAACGGTCTCTTTCTCTGCAGGATCCCCACAGCTTCTGCAATAGGGGTTGAGATTATTAAAATAATTAATAAAACTAATTTTTCTTGTCTAATTGATTTTAGATGAATAACCAAGGCCTTGTGATGACCACTGCAACTTCTGGAGAAACGGGTTCCACACAAACAGCGATAACTTTTACAATTATTAATGCTTTATTTTCGAAATTTTGCTAAAGTAAAGTCGAAATATGATTTATTAAAGCTATGTTTTTATTTTTGTAAAATAAAGCAATTGATTAGCAAAAAAAATTATTGAATCTCTGAAGTCAGCAAGCCATTGTTTTGTTGTTGTTTCTGATGGAGTGGAATTCCCAAAACAAACCTTTCAAACCTTTGCTTTGTTTAAAAGGCATTTTTTCCCATGAAGTGTAAAATTAAATAAAAAAAGAGGTGAATGCAATAAAATTTGCGCCATCAATGGTTCAGGCCCTATACTTTTCAGCCCACCTAGAAAGGAAAAATTTTCGTTCGGCCATCTAATGTCACAGCTATAACGCGAGAAAAAGTTTAGATATTTTTTCAAAACTCTGCAAGGGGAATTTATTCTCAAAATAAGAGAAATCGGCTAACACTCACCATCGGTCGTTTAAAGGTAATTTTCAAAAAAGGAGAAAACGTGAGATCATTGTTATACATGATGTAAAATTATTATTTGGTAGAAGTGATGAGCTCAAGGAAAAAAAGAGGTTGTCTGTAAAGTCGGTTTACTGACGTTAGTTTAACGTGATAACGTCATAAGAAAATACTGATTGAATGGTTGCATTTTTCAAAAGAAAATTTTAATTTTATTTGTTTGATAGATATTTTGTATGGATATAGAGAATGAGTTAACATTAACATAACATAACATAACATAACATAACACAACACAACACAACACAACACAACATAACATAACATAACATAACATAACATAACATAACATAACATAACATAACATAACATAACATAACATAACATAACATAACATAACATAACATAACATAACATAACATAACATAACATAACATAACATAACATAACATAACATAACATAACATAACATAACATAACATAACATAACATAACATAATATAACATAACATAACATAACATAACATAACATAACATAACATAACATGACATAACATAACATAACATAACATAACCTAACATAACATAACATAACATAACATAACATAACATAACATAACATAACATAACGTAACATAACATAACATAACATAACATAACATAACATAACATAACATAATATAACATAACATAATATAATATAATATAACATAACATAACATAACATAACATAACATAACATAACATAACATAACATAACATAACATAACATAACATAATATAACATAACATAACATAACATAATATAACATAACATAATATAACATAACATAATATAACATAACATAATATAACATAATATAACATAATATAACATAATATAATATAATATAACATAATATAATATAATATAATATAATATAATATAACATAACATAACATAACATAATATAATATAATATAATATAATATAATATAATATAACATAATATAATATAATATAATATAACCTAACATAACATAATATAACATAACATAATATAATATAACGTAACATAACATAATATAACATAATATAATATAACATAATATAATATAACATAATATAACATAACATAATATAACATAACATAACATAACATAATATAACATAACGTAATATAACATAACATAACATAACATAACATAACATAACATAATATAATATAACATAACATAACATAACATAACATAACATAACATAATATAACATAACATAACATAACATAACATAACATAACATAACATAACATAACATAACATAACATAACATAACATAACATAACATAACATAACATAACATAACATAACATAACATAACATAACATAACATAACATAACATAACATAACATAACATAACATAACATAACATAACATAACATAACATAACATAACATAACGTAACATAACGTAACATAACATAACATAACATAACATAACATAACATAATATAACATAACATAACATAACATAACATAACATAACATAACATAACATAACATAACATAACATAACATAACAAATTACCCCGTATTAAAGCACTTATCAACAGCTTTCATTGGGTTGGGTACAATATGATTTTGGTTCAAAATTCTGTATTTAAAATTCTGTATTCAATATTCTGTATTCAAAAATCTGTAATGCAAAATTCTGTAATGTTAAAATTCTGTATTGCGGAACACTGTAATTTTAAATTTTGTAAATCAAAATTATGTATTGTCAAAATTCTGCATTGCAAAATTCTGTATTGAAAAATCGGAAGAGCATATGGATAAATAAAAAAAGTGCGCACTTTTTTTATTTTTCCATATGCTCTTCCGATTTTTCAATATAGAGTTTTGCAAAACAAAATACTACCAGTACATGACTTGTCTTGACCCATATGGTTTCCTATATTATCAAAACAGATTTACATAAAGCAAATGTACATATGTTTGTATGTATTTATAGCTTCAGATAAAATATATTGTAGAATAATTGCAATATTTTCTGTATACTTCGTTCAAATACCTAACTGTTTTAATCAATTCCCATTCTTTCCTTGTATACCAAAATACTCACCAAAAATTTGGTCAGTGCACGATGAGTCCAATATCGCTTTCCCCAGAACGCAAAACAGTATTGAGGCTTGACATCGACGGCTAAAAGTTATTGTTAGGAAACGAAACTCAGGGTTGTACAAACTAATTAATGATCTAAAAGGCGAGCTGGTTTGTGGGAAAGCACAACTAGCTAAAATTCAAAATGGTCACAAAATTAGTCAAACGAAGAAGGCTGTAAAAGCAAACAACAGAATTAAAAGAACAACAAAAAAAGACTTTCTAAAGCGAATTGCTAAAAATTTAATAATATAATAATTGTTTCGCCATTATAATGTAATAACTTTTGGTTTGAATGAATTTTTGAATTTTTCTTTAATTGACGTATGTATATATACCATTGTTTCTATAAAATCAGAATTCCATTATTCATAAAATAAATGTGCTATTCAGGTAAGCGTGCTTATCAGGTTATCTGCTTATTTGGTTATATTTTTACAGCATTTTGATCGAAAATAATTTTGATTCCAGAATTTTAATATACAGAATTTCAGTTCTCCATCATTTTGATCATACAGAATTTTAAATACAGAATATTGAACCAAAAGAATTTAGGCTGGACAGAATTTTTTTTTTGATTTTTACAGAGTTTTCATCCAAAAGAATTTTGAAAAGCAGAATTTAGTACCTCTCCCCTTTCATTTGATACCCATATTGTACATACACAACCAAAGGTTACCCGGGTCCACGTTTTGACCTATATCTCGAGACCCTAGTCACGGAGCGGCATGAAAAATACTCTGTACTAAAGCATTCACCAACAGCTTTCATTTGATACCCATATTGTACATACACGTCCGAAGGTTACCCGGGTCCTCGTTTTGACCTATATCTTGAGACCCTATCTACCAATAAGTATTCAAACTATACGGAAATCATCTTCAATGCCTACTTAACAATGTGTGTAAGTTTGGTTTAATTCGGTTCAAAGACACGGCGGGTCCACGTTTTGGCATATATTTCGAGACCCTAGTCATCAATAGGTATGAAAATTACCCCGTATTAAAGCACTTATCAACAGCTTTCATTTGATATCCATATTGTACAAACACATTCTAGGATCCACGTTTTGGTCTCTATCTCAAGACCCTAGACACGGAGCGGCATGAAAAATACTCTGGACTAAAGCATTCACCAACAGCTTCCATTTGATACCCATGTTGTACATACACATCCGAAGGTTACCCGGGTCCACGTTTTGACCTATATCTCGAGCCCTATTTCCAAAATAAAATATAATCCATGTTACTCGTGGAGGATGTAGCTTTCGAATGGTGAAAGAATTTTTAAAATCGGTCCAGTAGTTTTTGAGCCTCTTCATTACAAACAAACAAAGTTTTCCTCTTTATAATATTAGTATAGACAACATATCTTATAAGGTACATATATGGTAAATATTACCATACATTTTTTCCTTCATATATAATAAAAAAATTAATAATAATAACATTAAAACAACAGGTATTATTAACAAACGTGGTTTTATTTTAAATTCTTCAAGTGAATCAAATTAATAATAATCAATAAGAAGGCATATGCAAATACAAATACGTGAATTTATATATGTACATATGCGCATATACATACATATATACGCTCACTTAAGTAGGAGAGAGCAAGATGTCGAACGTTGCCGTTCGTTTGCTTTGTTTGCTTTGTCGTTCGTTCCGTGCTTTCGCTTGCAGTTCATTCAATGCAATGAGCAAGGTAACGACAAATGAGCAAGGTAACGGCAATGAGAAAGGTAACTACATATGAGCAAGGTAACACTAATGAGCAAGGTAACACTAATGAGCAAGGTAACGACACATTTTTTCGTGCGTGCAGCCTGTTAAATCGAATTATAAGACGTTATCACGTCAAAAAAAGGTATGTAAACAAGACATTTTGAAAAAATGCATATATCTCGATTACTACTATATAAAACTCGTCCAATCCTAGTAGATATCACCGCATTTAAGTCAAATATAAATACTATAGGACCTGATAAAACCATGCCCACTTTTTATATGCAAAAATTAAATCTCCGCCCGTCCATTCCATGTTATAAGCTATAGCTCTCATTATCTAAGAGTTTGTTTGATTACAAAAATGATCAGCCAGCTCAAATAAAATTTTACGTGGTTATATAAATTTTAGCTCTCCTTACTTGCTTGACACAATTTTGATTATAGAACAGTACTTCATTCATATTTTTTAGTAAAATAAATGCCTTTACATCAGCTATCAGATAGCAGTTGTGATTATTAATCACTGATTATAAATGTCAAAACTTATCTATACTGCTAGCATACGATATTACTTCTTAATGAGTGATTTTGACTTATTCAGTCAAATTGACAACTCGCTTATCAGCTTTTACCGCATATTTGACAAATTATCTTGTTGTATTAAAGCAGAAATAAACAATAAAAATACAAATGAAATCGAAATATTAAAAGGCGTTAGATAAGAAGCCTTTTTGTCACTATTTGTTTTTAATATTTACTCGGAAGCTATTTTTCAAGAAGCACTTGTGCCACACGCATAAAAGTGAATGGTGTGATATAAATTATCATCCGATAATCTGATGACACGACACTTCTTGCTGACAATATGGAAGATCTACGAAGTCTATTAGAGAAAATTGGCAAATACTGCAATAAATACAGACTTAGGATTAATGTCAGGTGGGCCTAAATTCATGGCTGTATGCAGAGAAAATTCTCCTATTAATTTAACTTTATCAATACAAGATGAACCGTAGAAAGGGTTTTCAAAATTCAGCTAGCTTGGATGTTGTATTAATGAGCAATGGCACTGCACCGAGGAAATCCTAAAATATAGGGTGTTTTTTTTAGAGGTTAGGTTTTCAAGATGAAATAAAACGTATATAATTTAATGTTATGGCCAAGAATTTAGCTTTATTATAAAGATAAGGGTTTGCCATTATGTTTTAAAAATGATACCCATTCAACCAAAAGTGAGCTTCATCGCTGAACAAAATTTTCTTCGATGCGTCGCGCGAACCGAACCATTATTTTCGTAATAAATTTGCACGATTTGCAAACGTTGTTCAGGTGTAAGTCTATTCATTATGAAATGGCAAACCAAACTGAGCATAAATCAAGTGACAGCTGTCAAAAAGACCATCTACGAAAAAAGTAGTGCCAACTTGAAAACCTAACCTCTAAAAAAACACCCTATACTAAGAAAGAAATACTCTGCAGCCATGAAATTAACACGCAATTAAAGATTTGCTTTGTCAAATGCCATGTATGTGCTCTTAAAAATATTATATGAACCCTTAAAATAGCAGCTAAGAGCAGGATATAAGCCTTTGAAATCTTAAGCCTTAATCTTAATGAACCAGAGTAGGCAGCTTCTTATGATGGTGAAACGAAGGAAGGGCATATCCAACGAAACGAAAAGTACAAATTGCTACAACTTATCCTAGAAAGGAAAATCGAAGAAAGACGTCGGATTAGGATGAAACAAATCTCGTGGCTACGAAATATGTATTAGATACAGGACGGGAGTTGACAATATCAGAGACAGAGAAGTTTTCAGCGGAATTACAAAGAATACTTTTTAAGAACATAAATGTTTACATAACAAATACACTTATACTTATATATTCTCTTATGTATGTTCTTTTATATACACTTTTGCACGATCGTTTATGATCGAAAACGAACAACCAAATAAAAAAGGCGATTCAAGTAAGAAAAACGATTTCTTAGCATTTTAATTTTATTGGGTCACGTGTAAAAAGCTACATTACGTAGTTATTGCCCAGCAGATCCATTAAATGAATCACCGATATTGGAATTAATTTCAAAAAGTTATCGAAGTCTTATTACACGCCCTCAAACAATTTTTCAGGTTTAAAATCAGTGGTATTATAGTAAATTTCAGCAAAACATTAGAGGGCCGTGTGTTAATAACCGGTCTTTATGTCTTTATGAAATCCTACAATAAAATTCCCTCGATCTTGCATAGAGTCTCGTACACAAAACCTTTATCCTGTTTAAGCGGTTAAGAAAGGTGCACAGTAATTCTACAAAACTGCAACTATAATTCAACCTCTCTGCAGTCAAAGCTTTAATTGTTTCCAAAAATCTTCAAAATCAATATTAAGCAAATTAAAAACCAAATGATTTTGCTGCATGATAACGCCGGGACACACGTTGCTAATTCGGAGTAGAAATATTCAAAAGGACTGAATTGAAAAATGTTGCATCCGCCGTATTTCCCAGACTTTGCACCTTCGCATTATCATCTGTTCCGATGACTGCATTCAGCATTGGAGACCGGTTCACTTCTATTTTTTCTTTGCCGGAATAGTCAATCCATCGACAAGTAAAATATCACTGATGGTAATTTTAAAAAAATTGTTTTAAGAAAAAGCAAATAAAAATTAATCATATTTTCCTATTTTTAGTGAGGTATAATTGAGGCTTCTACTAGAAATTATGGTTTATTTTGAAAACATTTACTTCAGCTCATTAGTCTTACTTTTATTCTTGAAGAAACAATATTATGTTAATGAGAAATGTTAATTATCAGTACATATTTTCACTGTCACTAAATATTTAGTGAGTGCGCAACTTTTTTCACTATAACTAAAAGTCTATCATTAAACTAACAGGTGATTTTTAAGCTATTATCTTTTCAAACAGTTGGCTTAAACAGCTGACGCACATTTCGTGTTTTGTTTCACTGTCAAACATCTTCAGTTTGGTCTATAATTTAACCATGAATCGTCTTTCAAACGAACAATGCTAGCAAATCATTGCATTTTATTATAAAAATGCGTGTTCTTTTAAGAAAGTTTAAGATCCAATTTTTTATCGAAAAATACAGCGACGAAGCTCATTTTTGGATCAATGGGTACGTAAATAAGCGGAATTGTCAATTTTGGAGTGAAGATCAGTCAGAAGAATTCCAAGAGCTACCAATGTATCCAGAAAAGGTCACAGTTTGGTGCGGTTTATAGGCTGGAGGTATCATTGGACCGTACTTCTTCAAAGATGCTGCGAATCGTAACGTAACTGTGAATGGTGAGCGCTACCGTGAAATGATATCCAACTTTTGTTTGCCCAAAATGCAAGAGCTTGGCTTGCATGACAGGTGGTTTCAACAAGACGGTGCCACATGCCACACAGCACGCTTAACAATGGACTTGTTGAGAGGCGAGTTCGGTAAACATTTTATTTCACGTTCGGGACCTGTCAATTGGCCACCCAGATCGTGCGATATAACGCCTTTAGATTATTTTTTGTAGGGCTATGTTAAAGCTATGTCTATTCAGACAAGCCTGCTTCAATTAACGTATTGGAAGACAACATTAAAGCATTTATATGTGAGATACCGGCCGAAACATTGGAAAGAGTATGCCAAAATTGGACTAAGCGGATGGACCATTTGAAGCGCAGTCGCGGTCAACATTTGCATGAAATAATTTTCAAACATTAAATTATATGGACTGTACTATCGATTTAAATAAAAAATTTTTTGAATTTAACGTGTGTTTTTTTGAAAAACTATCCTATAGCTCTTAAAAATCACCCTTATTAATTTTTTTTGTTCACTATCACCAAATATTCAGTGATAATGAAATTCGTGTTTTAACTGCCATTGACGAAGTAGTGAAACGCTTATTGCATTTATTTTTTAGAGCATTAAGCCCAATTCTGCTGGAGCTAATACTTTTCAATTGCCCTACTCGGAACTTTACACTCAGCAATAGGCTCCATTTACCTTATTACAAGACCAATTTTAGTCGTACACGTTGTATAAGACAATCTACCAATTTTGTAAAAATTTATACTTGTATTCTCTAACTCACGGGGGATTTTTAAGTCAGAACTTAATATACTTTTTGAATTGTGATTAATGTATCTCGCCGTATTGTTTTCCATACATTTTATTATATTTAATATATACTTTATATTTTTTATTTATTGTATTAATCGGCATAGTAATTCATTTGAGTTGTACTTTAAGTGATGAATGCATGAATAAATAAATAAATTAAACTGTTTGTATGCCAAAGTGCTTTCATGTGTATTTATTTAGAATTATACACTCCAAGTAAAGTCTGAACAAATGACCGGCGGCAATTAGCTGCACATTTAAATTCTGTTTTGAAAACTTTCGCGTCACAGATATATCTAATTTAATTTGCATAATAACAAAATCAACATCAAACAGATCTTGAATTTATCCGCATGAGTAATACCTTTTAAAATACATTTTAAATTATAAATTTAATTAAAAAACAAATCAACCACTGGAATAATAAGAGATTATTATCAGTATAATTAGCCGTAAAACACACACACACTCGCAAACGTCTGCTTCTTAACAAAATATTTATTATTTATCACATTTATTGTTGTCACTTGCCAAATTTTATTGTTAGTAAATATGTATGTGTAGGTTGTTGTTTATATTTCACGCATTCTCTGTACCGTTGTTGCTGCTATACATACATACGTACGAGTATATGCATTTCTCATAGTTACGCATTCGCCGCACATATTCGGTCTAAGAAATCTTCAAAAACAAGTTGGTCTGCTGATAATAGCCATAATAGCAATAAAGGTTATGTGCTAAGGCTAGTGGTAAGTGTGTTTATAGCCACAAACACAAACACTAGCAACAACAATGAAGCATCGTCGAGTTGTCTGTGGGTGGTGTACTTCGCTTTTGCTTTACGTCGTGTTAGAAAGCAATTCATTGCAGGCACCGGTACGTGCTTTGCTAACGGAATGTGCGCATTTTTGTCTTTTCATTGCATTTGTGAGAGCGTCATTTTATTGCGTTTTTTAAGCTTTTCCTAATTCGTTTTTTAAATAATACACATTTGGTTTGTTTGAAATTAGATTTAACCCTGCATTACTCACGTCGGGGTATAAACAAGCAACAAAAGGTTTTATTTCTTACATTCTTTAAATTTATTAAGGAAAATTATCAATAAGTAAAGAGGTAATCATCATTTACATCTTTCTAAATGTTTTGAGGCATATAAAAGTTGTATATGAAAAGCAGATATTTCCATAAAAACTGTTTTAAAAAGTCATTGGATGCAATACGCCCATTAGTTGTGGTGGTAGAAATATTTTATATAATTAATACATTCTGTCGAAAAAAATATCGCGAATTATTCATTTGAAAAGCGCGCGTTACACATATGACTTTTTTTTTTTTTTGCTGGAATGTAGGTACAACTGTCCTCTATAGACTCGCAGAGTTTGAGCGTGATCTGGCAATCAGCTTGTTTTTGGCATTTAATTATATCAGCCAACCGCAAGTGTGCTTTTCACTACTATCGAACAAAGAATTTGTCTTAAATTTTGTGTTTTGAACGGGATTTCTTATGCCGAATCGTTGAAAATGTTGCAGAAAGCCTATGGCGAGTGTGCTTTATCAACACAACACAAACACGGGTCTACGAGTGGTATAAGGCTTTTGCAGAGGGCCAAGAAGTCGTGGAAGATTTTCCCCGATCCGGTTGCCCATTAACATCTTCAAGGGATGGAAACGCCGACAAAGTCAAGGAAATGGTGCTGGAAAACTATAATTTAAGTTTGAGGGAGGTCGCTCGTGACCTTTGCGTGTCGCACGAATCAATTCGCAACATTTTACAACAACAATCAGGCATGAGGCGCGTGGCTGCTGGACTCATTCCAAGAGGGTTGAATTTCTTTCAAAAAATTCATCGGAAGAAGTTGACTGAAGACATGCTTAAGCAAGCGAATTCGGATACCACGTTTATCCAGCGCATCATAGCAGATGATGAGGCGTGGGAATATGAGTTTGACATACAAACCAATGTCTAAATGGCGCTATCCAAATGAACCGAAACCCAACAAGGTGAAAGTCATGATTCTTGTTTTCTTTGATTATCACGGAGTAGTGCGCTTGAAATTCGTTGCAAGTGGTTCTACGGTAAATAAAGAATATCATTTGGAAGCTCTGCGACGTTTGAGAGAGAATGTGTGTAGGAAAGGGCCAAATTTGCCAATTTTTTTAAAGAAAACTCGTGGATCTTGCACCATGATACGCCATGAGCCTCACAAGGCTCATATTGCGAACACTTTTTTGACCAAAAACTCAACAAATATCATCTAACAACCACCGTATTCACCATATTTAGCTCCCTGTGACTTTTTTTCCCCCCCAAAGCTTAAATTGCCAATTCGCGGTCGCCGCTTTGAGTCGATAGAAGCCTTTAAGGAGAATTCGCTGAAGGAGCTGAAGAAGATCTCTTCAAACGCGTTTAAAAGGTGATCTGATGACTGGACTAATCGGGACAAGGCAAGAAAAGCGTAGAACCTTATGACGTCTACTACAGCTGCCATGTAAAGGAGCGCAAATTCGGTGTCGGATTTGTTGTGGGAGAGAGACTTCGTCGCCAAATACTGTCGTTCACTCCGGTGGACGAGCGTCTTGCAATAATTCGCATCAAAGCCCGTTTTTTAACATCTCGCTAATTTGTGATAGATGGAAGACACGCTTCTAGTGTATTAGATGTACGTACGATCCGAGGACCCAACATCGACTCGGATCATTACCTCGCTGCAGCCAAACTGCGCACACGCCTTTGTGCAGCAAAAAACGTGCATCTACCTACGCAAAGAATGTTCAACATCGAAAAGCTACAATCACAACAGACAGCCAGAAAATTCGCCACTCGACTCTCGACTGTTTTCAGAGCGACATGCATGAACAATGGAGCAACATTTTTTGTTCTCTACGTACCACCACCGAAGAAGAAATCGGATTCCGGAGAGCCTGCTACAATTTATGCAAAAGTCTGCTTTCTTTGTAATCATATAAAGTTTTAAAAATATATTTCATGTGAAGACTCAATGTAAAAAAGTCGCTTTCTTCAGCAGCGGTTTCCAGTTAAGCGTTAAGTCTGGTAACCGTAGGATCCGTTTTATGAAGTAGCTTTTGTAGCACCGTTGTATCTTTTATAGGTTATTAACACCCACGGTTTGTAATTAAGATGTATGTTTTAAGCGACCATTGCCGCTTTTATTAGATAGTACTTGGATGAAAAAGATGACTTTGGTGGCAGCAACAACAATGATAGTGATGACAGTGGCGAAGAAATATTCATATTCATATTCAATAGGGAAATTCACCTTATTTTAAGTGATGGTACTATTCGATAAATAAAACATTCCCAACTAAACGAACGCCTGCAGAAAATATATTCGTAAATCGCACGTAATTAACCACCTCTTCACAAAATGTTACCACTCCGCATGAAAGCTGGGAAATTTACATATACGTACTAATTTTTTAGAGCTGATTGTGGAATATACAAATATTTATATTTTAGAGCTAGAGCAAAGATTTCAGACATGCACGTGCCTCAGACAGAAATGAAGAGAATTAATATTTCATTTGCTATATTTTTGTCGGCTGCATAAAGCTTCACACGTTAACGTTCCAGATATGTATCGAGGCATCAGTTGGAATTGGACTGGAGATATTTGCCATTGCAATGAGCTATAACCGTATACACTTTTGAAATACAAAACCCGTACACTTTTTATTAAAGACCTTGCTAGGCGTCTTATTGAACCGCATATCAAAAATTCTAGCAAAATTAAACACACATATATAACGAGGGAAGTGAGGCACCACCAGCTAAGAAAATCAAACAGAGCCGTTGCGGGTATGTGTCTGTGAAAAAGATGGATAAACAAAAACAATATGCTGCAAATGTGAAACAAATATTTGCAAAAGCCACACCCACCCACTCTGCTCTTATAGCTACGAATCAATCAATTCAAAGGCGAACTCTATAAGAAACGAACTCAAGTCATGAAGACATGTTTGATAGGGTTAGTGAATAGCAGATAAGTTGTTGACATTTGTCTTAGTTTTTTCAGAAAATTTTACCCTAATCGGAAAAAAATTATTAAACAATTATTTACTCTTTGTTCTTTTGGCTTTCAACTTTCTAAATCTTCAAGCTTAAGAAGCATAATTTATCAATGATGTGGCTTTTAAATTAATAGAACCTTTTATTCCAACATTTTTCTTTTCTTTTAGTGAGATGCTCATAAACATTTTTATTTTTTTTTTGTGTGCAATGGATTAATAAAAAATGTTCTACTTCTTCTACTTAGCATCACAGACCTTGGTGAACCATTGCTTCATTCATAACCATTTTCGCCACCCGTCTCTATCTAAGGCTACTTCCTTCCACCGCCGCTCGTTCAGCTTTGCAATGTTATCTTCACTTCATCAAATATTATATTGTATATTCTAATTTATGCCAACTGTTTAAAGTTCTAAATCTGTTAAAAGTAGTTTTTTTTTGTTTCACTTTAGCGGATAAGTAGGATAGACACTAATGAAATATGGGTGGATAACACCCATGGCTAGTAGTGGTGTTATCGTAGTAATGTCAGTAATGTAGGGTTAAGCGATGCTTATCTGCAATACATAAGTAAATAAGAAAAATCATGGCTGCGGCTACTAAATACACCTGAAAGAAAGATTAGGCGAAGCAGCTGCGCTTCTATTTTTATTATAAATATTTGTGCACTTATCTTACATAAGCGCCTCGCCTTTGCTGTGCCACTTCGTTACGCGCAGAATAGCAAACTAAGCAGGCAAAAGCAATTTCCGGTAATAAATGTGCATATTCGAGTATTAAGTGTGTGGTATTGTGTAATATTTACAATCACTTGGGAACGTGTGCGAAAAAAATCGGATTAAAATGCTTGAAAATATGAATTTTTCTAAGAAATTTTTTCTTTTATCATACATTCAGACTTTTACAAACTCATTTCTCATTTTTCTTGTTGCATATTTCATATGCTTTAATTAGAGGAAAATCAATCATGCATAACGCAATAAAATTACAAAAACTTAATAGCTTAATTCTAATCACATAAAGCGTCAATTATGTAAATTTAGTGATTTAGTATGTAAATTGTAATAAAAATTGTGTTCGCCTATATTTGTGTTTAACGAACCAATTACACGTGCGCCAGTCAATCGATTTACGCATAAAAATATCAAAATGACGGAGAAAAATTATCTCAAGTCATTGAGCATTTGCTTAACAGTTCGACGTCACTGAATGAACTGTAAACATCAAACGCCAATGTACTATGTACTTGGCGGTCAATCAAGCGAGGCACAGTGTAATTAGTGTGACTACAAGAACAAACGAAGATAAAATAATATAAATATGTACAGTTACGTACTCTTGTCAATAATAGGTGTGAGTATACGCCTTAAAAAGACAACAAGAAACAGTAAGGGTATTGAATTGAGTTTCTTTCGTAATGACAAGTGCATATGTATGAATTTTTCAGTTTTGAGGAAAGAAGTTATTAGAATGGTTAGAAAGACGAAATCCAAGTATTTTGAAAATAATTTCGTCATAGCAATCGACAGCAAAAAAGCTGATGTGTTAAGAAGCGACCACCTTGGCTCCTTGGCATCACAAGATCTACTCAGATTTTTCGGCGGTCGGGTAGATTTAAAGAAAATTAAAAAGGGAACCCAAGTGCAGTGCAATGGAATTAATGTTGTCTGAGTGCTGTACTTGCTAGACTATCCCGAGAAAAAAAAATCGGCAAAAAATCAATTAAGTATATTAGTCTTGGTCTGGCGGCCGCCATGCAGTAGCCGAATGGTTAGTGCGTGACTAGCATTCGTAGTCAGTCGGAGTATGTAGGTTCGAATCTCCGTGCACAAATCACCAAAATGATAAGAAAGTTTTTTTTTCTATTAGCGGTCGCTCCTCGGAAGGCAATGACAAACCTCCGAGTGCGTTTCTGCCATGTAAAAGCTCTCTGCCGTTCGGACTCAGCTCCATTTGTGAAACCACATCAAGACGCACGCCACAAATAGGTGAAGAAGCCTAACAGAAGTGTACGCGCAAATTATTTATTTTAATTTTATAAGTAAAGTAAGAAATTTTCAGACCTTGGTAGATTTTAACTCTATAAATGAAATACTTGTGAATATTTCGGTACCACGAGTCATGAACACTGACATAAATTTACCTTGCCCTCTACCAAATGCTCGTTTTAGCTTTAGTTTTTCGCGTGTCGAACAGTCCAAGACCCTTGAATATTGTCTCTCTATTAGATCTAATGCTGCCAGGACAAATAGTATGCCCGCTGATTTTTATAAAAGCTGTCAAACCAAATCATTTCAACCAAAGATCAGCTAGGGATAATCGCATAAATATAGTCGTAGGCATGCTGTACAGACACAACGTAGTCCTTTTTTAATCCTTTAAACATTTGATATGCCCTCGTTATTGAATGATTGCGAAATTTTTGGAAATTGAGGATAAGTGTGAGTTGAGTACCAAAACTAACACTTTATAAGTCTCTCAATATGACCGTCCTATTGTGTGGCGCAGAAGTTTAGACGATGACAATATCCGATAAGGCGTCCTTTGGAATATTTGAGAGAGAAATTCTGCGGAAGATTTTTGGATCTTTGCACGTTGGCGGCGGCGAGTACCCCAGGCGGTGGAACAATGAGCTGCACGAGATTAACGATGACATAAACATTGTACAAGCAATACAGATTCAGCGGCTTTGGTGGCTGGGTCATGCCGTCCGGATGGATACAAACGTTCCGGCTCTGAAAGTAAAATAGTGTTTAAGCTCCGTAATGCACCGCTTACATTAGTAATATTAAAATATTATATAGATGTATATAGGTATGTATATATAAGTACTTATATTTATAGATATTTCCACATGTACATATATTCATTTTTTCTTTATGGCCTTCTCAGTTTCCCCCGAGTTCATTCATTCTCATATCTTGCTTCGTTGAAGCCAAATGCTCTATTTTTTATCAAATTTGCTTAAATCTGGCATAGATAATTTAATATATCCACTTGAGTTGATAGCGTGAAATAATCTTAGTGAGCAAATGCTACGATGTGGAACTTTTGATTCAACATAAGAAAAATTACTGGAATAAGTAAACTTTAGATGAATCAGTACTCGTGTCTATGATTACTCATAATTTTAATTATTCGAATCTAATTGCTGCGAGTAGCTGCGAAGAAAAATAGATGATTTTATCTTATAAGCAAATTTGTATATTTCATATATTTGACCTCCGTAAGAAGTTTCTACGCATATTTGTTAAACAGTTTATCTTCCTATTCTCTACCAATCCTGCTTAAATGAAGCAGAATTATTGCCACAGATGTATCGTGGCACGTGGTAATGTGGCTGTGAGGCTAGGAAACGGTATTTAAAAGTCTAGAAGAGGAACTTTGATTGGATATTTGCAACGCAACGATTAAACTGAGAAATAAAACTTAAAGAAAACGAGGAGTGTTCAAAAAATTAGGTAAATTTTCAAATTTCGCGGACTACATACATTACACTTTCGATTATTATTTCTTTTTATTTTGGTACACTCGTCTCGAAGATATGTTTACGGTTTTAGCAATATATGTAGGATGATAAGTTTGTTTGTGAGAGGCATAAGTAACACAAGTGTTTTCGTGTTCGGCGATTTTCTACTATCGAAAAAAATTGATCAAAGAAGTTGCATTAAATCTTGTGCAAAAAATAGTATTAAGTGCAAATTTAGTGCAAAATGAGTGCAAAAAAAATGTTTACAAGTGGTAAAAGCTTTTCACAGAATGTCGAGAAGATGTGAATGACGACACTCGCTCTGGACGCCTCAGCACATCAACAACCGATGAAAATGTTGAGAAAGTGAAGAAAATTGTTTTGGATAATGGTCGAATCACAATTAGAGAAGTTGGCTCATATCATACCATCTTTTCGGAAATTTCGGGCATGAAGCGTGTGGCAGCGAAGTTTGTTGCAGAATTGCTGAATTTAAACCAAAAACAACGTCGCATGAGCATCCCTCGGGAATTGTTGAAAGACGTCAACGATGATCCAGATTTTCTTAGAAGGGTCATAACTGGTGACGAATCATGGGTATATGGTTATGACATCGAAACCAAAGATCACTCGTCCCAATGGAAGGGTCCAGGAGAGCCAAGACCAAAACAAGCACACCAACTTCGTTCAAATGTCAATTCAATGTGGTTTTGCTCACTGGTTTCTTCAATTGCCATGGCGTAGTGCATCACAGTTCTTATCACAAGGTCGTACGGTAAATAAAGAGTATTACTTTGAAGATATGCGCCGTTTGCGTGAAACAATACGAATTCGAAAAAAAGCCCGGAATTGTGGAAAAAATTGTATGACTTTTGCATCATATAATGCACCTGCTCACTCATCTTTGCTTGTGAGAGATTATTTAGCCAAAAACGGCACCGTTATCATGCCTCAGCCCCCATATTCACCAGACTTGGCTCTGTGCGACTTTTTCTTGTACCCAAGATTGAAGAGACCCATGAAAGGATGGCGTTTTGCGACAATTGAGGGGATAAAAACCGAATCACTGAGAGAGCTCAAGGTCATACCGAAAAGTGCATATCAGAACTGCTTCGAGGATTGGAAAAAACGCTGGCACAAGTGTATTATATCTGAGGGAGATAAAATAGAAATTGATTAATAAACATTTTTTGAAAAAACAAAATTAACTTTATTTTTTGAACACGCCTTGTATTTGTAGTTCAGCTATTGCGCTTAGCTTGAAAAACGCAGTTATAGAATTTCAAAAGGCGTTTTTTAAATGACTCTAAAAAGTTATTGATCATTGGATACGATATTCTATCTACGCCCGCCTGATGTTTTCCCTTTCAATTTACTGAGTGCTGATGGCAATTCTATGTAGTTTATCGATTCCTTGGAAGGAATCCAGTCGATTGAAGCATCTAATGTTGCTCTCTTTCTGCTTTGAAAGCAGATGGGGAATTTGAAGTCTGAGTCACTCCAGAATGTTTCAATGGCGATGCCTTTGGATTTGTAGACCCCTGAATTGCATTTTTGTGCGATTGTAGGCAGTATATATATACATAGTATATATACAATATATATAATCGTCCCTTGGAGAGAAAAGGGATCTAGACTGGAGCATTTCCTCAGGTCATCCTCAAAGGGCACGGACATTTGCAAAGAAAGTGCTCAACAGTCTCTTTCTCTGCAGCATCCCCACAGCTTCTGCAATAGAGGCTGTACGGAAGTTCAAGCTTCTCCATATGAGTTTCGATCAGCCAGTGAACAGTGAACACCTCAATGAGTTCGGAGATTGAATGATGGGGGATTCCTATCACCTTATGTGTTCTGTTTCTGTCGTATTGAGGTCGAGGTTTTTTCTGAGATAGCACACGATGAGATAGACTTCCATCCGTCTTGCACTTTTTTGAGAAAAAAATTGCGCAGTTCTCCTTTGACAACGGTCAAGGGGGCACCGATGTCTGAGATGGGGTTAACTGAAACCGCTTCTGTCAACCCCTTTCCGACAAGCTCATCAGTAATTTCATTTCCCTTGGCAGAAATACACTCGGAGGAAATAAATACTGCCGAGGGGCGACCGCGTTAGAAAACACTGTATCTTCATTTTGGTGTTTCACAGATATTCGAACCTACATTCTCTGAATTTCAAATAGTAGTTACGCACCAACCCATTCGGCTACGGCCGCCGAAGTTACATACAATTCATTGTAGTTGTTTATATAGCCGTTCAAATTCCATTGCAATATTTGATTTGTCATATCAGATGGAATTATAGTGTAAATAATATATATTTATATTCTTGTGTTTGCGTTTGTTTGTTTGTTTATAAATACCCGTACATAGATTACTGCACCTATTGGTGTATTGTTTAGTCTGTTCAGAAATTTCTGAATCGTTGTTACTTATATTTAGAGAAGCTGGGCGTGTACTGCGCTTAGCTTTTTTCGTCGTCTTATTCATATTTTTATATATAATACAGGGTGGGCCATATAGCGTTTGCTTTTTGAACCACCTATTGTTTTGAGAATGGTAACACAAATGACATGTCAAATGTGTTCATAATTTACTTAAAGATTTGACATTTACGAAATAGGACGCTATACGCTTGAACAAAATTGGGAAATATTTAAAACCTATTTCCAAAGTGGTGAGTCTTCTTCTTCTTCCGCGGTTACTGTAAATGGCGAGCGTTACCGTGACATGCTCAAGGAGTTTTTGTTTCCAAAAATTGAAGAGGATGACATACGATTGATGCTTTAAAACACGAAATCGAAGTTGCCATTCATGAAATTGGAGCCCAAACAATCGAAAATATGCTTAAAATTTGGGTTGATCGAATGGCCTACTGTAAAGCCAGTCGTGGCAGTCATTTGAACGATATTAGTGTTTATTCATAAATGGCAATGTTCAATCTTCAAAATAAAAAAAAAAAGTTTGAAAAAATATTGATTAGTGTTTTTCTTATAGCCGATTCAACATGGCCCACCCTATACTTCATTTTTTGTTCTGTTAGAGATATTTTTTAGCAAAATTCTGATTTTATTTTCTTTTACAATTTTTTGTATGGTATTTCCCGGCGCAGTGGTGCTGTTGAGTAAAGCATCAGAGTAGTCAATTTGTTCTTTTTGCTTGGAAACGGATGTAGTATGTATGTGGTAAGTTTGATGAGTGTAGTAGGTTATTGTTGATGTTATTGGAGCTCATTGTTTGTGTTATGGTAATTTTTGGTGTTCTGGTTGTTATTGATCTGTGAGTTGAGGAGTGTGTTGGAAGTGGTGTTGGTGAAGTCGCTGCCATTTTGGTATATGATGTTTTTGTGGGTCTTCGTACGTAGTATGATAATTACTTTTCGTCTATCCACTTTTTCTAGCATTATGATGGCTTTCGTAGCCGATAAGTAGGTCGTTTAGCAGTGTAGGATTGTCGACCGTGATGATGAGTAAATTCGTTTAAACTAAGTTTTCGTCAATGTTTGTCTTTATTATTCTTACATCATCTTTTATTATGTCCTCAGGTATCCCTTTCAACTCCCTTCAAAAAATAAAACCTTTTGAAGTGTTTGGGGTATTGTGTTCGGTGACTTCAATTTGTATGGAGGGTGTAAGTGATGTTAGAGTGATTAATTTTGTTGCTTGAACATAAGTTTTGGTTTTTATTAAAATATTTACACTTTTTTTTTTTTGCATAATTCTACTTCACCAGCGCACACTGAGTCTATAATTTTTGTATTAGAAAGGGTAATCCCTTTTTAGAGTTTCAGTATTATCAATTATTGATAATTAAAGGTGCATTGGAATTGTTTTGCAGTGTTTTATTTTTGTTGGTTGTAAAAATGAGCTGATTATTTGCTTTGCCTCGATCCGGTGGATCACCCATTTTTCAAATTTATTTCTGTTATCACTTGGGAAATTGTTAATTTACTTGGTCCTTTGGTTAGTTTTTAGTAGTTAATAGTGCAGCTGCACGTTTCTTTTGTTTTTGTGTATTTTTGTGATATTCTTGTTTGTTTCACGATTTGGTACACTATTTTTGTTTTGCTTGTTTGTTCTTTTCTTCTATGGTTTTCCACTATTTGTAGTCGATGTGAAATTTGTATGTATAGTATGTAGTTAAGCGATCACAATATCAGCCATGAAATCCAAAGAAGAATCTCTCTTGCCAAAAAGTGCTACTTTGGGCTAAGTAGGCAATTGAGTAGTAAAATCCTCTCTCGACGACCAAAACTAACACTCCATAAAACTCTCATCATGCCCTTTTTAACGTATGGCGCAGAAGCGTGGACAATGACAATATCCGATGAAGCGTCACTTGGAGTGTTTGAGAGAAAGATTCTGCCGAAGATTTTTGGACCATTGCACGTTGGGGACGGCAAATATCGCGGAGGATGGAACTATGAGCTGTACCAGCTTTACGATGACGTAGACATACCGCAGCGAATAAAGAGCCAGCAGCTACGTTGGCTGGGTCATATCGTCCGAATGGATACAAACGCTCCGGCTCCGAAAGTATTCGAAGCGGTACCAGGTGACTAGTGAGTTATACCAGTTTTATGAGGTATAACCATGCTCGCTAGCGGTGACTTTGTTGTTGCTTTCGCATGCACATTTTTAGTCGAGAGGAGAGATAGCGAGCAGAGAAGTGGCGAACAGAAGAGGCCTTATGTAGCTTATGTATGAAATACAGTAGCCGTTAAATGCCCAGTCATCGGACAACACAGAATGCGCTTATCAAAAATGTTTGTCATAGTTCGGGCTGTATATCATTTATGACCAATAAATAAGTAAATACTTGCACTTCTGGTAGGTGATTGGCGAAGATCTTCCTCCTATTTGTGGCGTGCGTCTAGGTGCATCAACAAATCAAGGAACCTACAGTTTTATGCCGACTGCGAAGGTAAATGACACATTTTGTGAGAAGTTTTTTCATGGCAGAAATATACTGGGAGATTTGCCAATAGCTGCAGAGGAGGTTTTCTATCATTTTGCTGTTTCATGCACAGAGATGCGCATCTACGCTCTCCCGAATGGTAGTCTCGCACCAACCCATTCGGTTATGGCGGCCGCCGATTGTATGACCAGTTCGATTTTGTTCAGAGGAAATTCTTTATAGATCTCTGTTCCATAATTTTGTCTTTTTTACCATTAACACAGATGATTTCCAGTTTATAGTAAAAGATTTTTAAGCAACTAAAAAACTGAAGCTAACTGAGTAAAGGAAATTAAAATATACCTGCTATATCCATTATGGTGCATACAGGTATTTTATTATTTTTGAAATAAACCCTAAATAGTTTTTCTTTAAACTTCTGGGGCGATGTCCCACTGTAGAATGCGTCTGCGGAATTGCCTGTTCGATGCACTATCAACTCATCATCAGTCAAACATACACAAACTTGCGCGCGTCGGCTTCGATATGCGTCTGATTTTATGGGGGCCATTAATCAATTAAAAATATTTATAAGCGTTGCGCGAAGTTACCACAACAATGTAGTTTTTGTTATTGTTGTCTTGTCGTGGCTGCATCTTATTTATTGCAACACCGCCGCAGCATTTCGTTCATCTCGCCCATGGTTTAATGCTCGATGCGCGTCAAAGCTTCGTATCCATCTTGACATGGCTGACGTTTGCAATGTATTTGAATGATTTTTGCTTCGCATGCATACATATATATGTGTTTATATATATTTTGATGACGCGAAATACTGTTATTCTTTCTTCTAGCTATCATATCGAAAATATATTCTCTTTATTATTTTTATTGAGCAAAACTTAAATGCATGGCTATTTTCAATACATTTATTGTATTTGTGTACATATGTATGTATGAGTATGTAAATGTATTACGTACATATATTGGTATAATTAAATATAATATGTAAATTTATTATAATACTAGGGTCACCTTTTATATTTTGCGCACTTTGAAACACTGCGTGGTGAGCTGCAATTCGATATTTTTATCGAAAAGTTTGGTATTTCTTAGCATAAACTTGCGCATCAGAGAGATAGAGGCATCATTGGAAATTAGTGGGACCTCTATACATTCAATTTTGCTTGAAAATTTGGTTATCAAGAAGATTTGTTCTCGTTGGATACCGCATAATTTGACAATTGTCTAAAAAGCACTCGTGTCGATTGATGCAAACAGATTTTGAAAAAATTTAGCCACAGTGGTTCAAAGACGCCTATGGAATCAAAATAGGTGACGAATCTATGCATGTAAGCCGGTAAAAAACAGCAATCGACAGTATGGATGGTCTAGCTTAATCTAACAAAAGTTGTTCGCGGAAGAAGCCCCTCAAAGCAAGTGCTCGTCTTTTTGTTCGGAAAATATGTCCACATCGCAACTGTACTTCTAGAGAAACTGTACTTCTAGGGAAACTAGAGAAACTTCAAACAGTCAACTCAACCATTTGTTAGCTAGAAATTTTCGGAAAATTAAGGAATGCCAACCACCGAAGACGAATCATACTTCACCAAGGCAATGCAAACTCTCACGTATCGGCTCACACAAGACAGTTTTTGAGCACTCACAAGATCGAGTTAATGGGTCATCCGCCCTAGAGCCCTGATTTGGCACCTAATGACTTCTTTTTGTTGTCACTTCTGTTCCCCTCAAACAGTGGGGCTCCCAGGTATTTCAAACGCATTTTTAATAATGCTGGACAAACGCACAGAAGATGTTCTAAAGTTTCCTCAACACCCTCTGTCTGCATTTCCTGCATTTGCCCGTGTTAGCAATACTTATTTTGTGAGCATGTGCGGCCAACATATTATGACCTGTCAGCATACCTATAATAGCTCTGCACTATTTTCGTGAGAGCGTAAGCACGTATTGAGTCACTTTTTTGGTACTTTGTACTGCACTTGACTTTTGCTGTTTTGCTTCCACTCGCCTTTTCACGTATTCGTCCATTTTGTTCTATACAGTATTTAGCGGTCATGATGGAAAGAATAATGAGATGGCGCCTATCGTGGTCCCGTTACTTTGCGCTCAGCGAATTTGACAACTAGTTACGTGATTTTAGCTCCAGTATGGCCAGATTAGCATTCTCGTAACTTTATTTAGCATTTTTTTTTTGTTATTTAGTCTCGGAGTTTTAGTTCTTTCTTCATGACATTTTTCTAGCTGTTCTAATTAAAATGTCATGTTTATAATTTTGTAAAATATACATTTTTTAATAATTATTTAAATAATTCACTCAGTTTTATTTAGCTTTACTTTTTTTTAACATCTGGTGGCATTGCCCGCGATTGCAGGTGTTGATGGTGTTCTTCTACTTTCGGCAGTCAAATCTCTCTCTCGCTACTGCAGTGTTGCCTAGCTTTGGATATAAAAACGCACTAAAATGCCCATTCAAAGAAAATAACCCAACAAATTTTTATTGAATCACTTAAAGAACTTTGTATGCGTGACAAATTGTCTTTAAAATGTGCGTTTTTTTTAAATAAATGTGTTATGCTTATGTACAATTTAATTTATGAGGTTTTTTTGTTAAGCGAGACTCTTTTGTTAAGGGAACGACTTTTTTGCTATATTTGAAGTTATGTATATTAAGTAGATAAGGTACTCTTTTTGTAAAAATGTCAGTATGGTTTCTTTAGTATTTTCTGGTATTTTCTTTTTTATTTTTACAATGAATATAACTCTTAATGTCCTATGTCTCACTAAGGATTGATGGCCGGAAGAAACGATTACACCTCTATGGTTTTAATTCGCATTCAATAAATTCAAAGGCTTTTTAAAATGTGTAAAAAGGTTTTCAATCTTGAGAGAGGGGCATTTAATATTTTTGCATAACCTTAAATGGAGCCAAAAATTAAATTTGCACTTTCAAATTATCAAATTTTATAAGGGTAAAAAAATTGTCATTAGCACTAAAATCTTCTCAGAGTGACCTTTTTTAACCTTTTTTTGTTTAATAATATAGTTTATTTTTTAACTAAAAGTTTCGGTAGCTTTAAATTAAAAAAAAGAAACAAACACGAAACTTAAAAATTTTTGCATTTTGGGTATAAAAAAGCACTAAATTTATTGCGAAGAGCAAATGGTTGGCAATACTGCACAACTCAGCAAACGTCACGTACGCTCTGATGGACGCAATCTTCTTTCTATCATTCTTGTTTAGCGGTTTTTTTATGTCGTTCTCTTGTTCGAATGGTAGTCTAACAGCTCTTTTTGCTATCTCATCTACTATTTCGCTTCCCATAATGCCTTTGTGACCAGGTACCCAATAGAAGTGCAGCCTTCTGTTTGTGGTTAGCCTTTCTATGGCATTTTTGGACTTAATACAATATGAGCTTATAGCTTTTATTGCTGCTTGACTGTCCGCTCCCACTCCGTCCAAAGTCATAGAGCCAGCTGTGTAGATGTGAAAAGTCCTACGGCCAGGCTTTACGCCTTTGTGCCATTCCTCCTCTTCAATTGTACGAAACTTTAGTTCCGAATTAAGCTACGGAGTCATGTAGTCTGTGCAACCTAAACTCCTGTTTCCTATTGAGCTCTGTCCGAAGGTTCTACAAGTGAATACTCCTGCAGCCACTAACCTTCCCGCGGATTTCGCTGCCAGATTTTCCGCCATAAGGTCAATAGGTGGTATGCTGAGTATCATATTCAGCGCCGCCGTTGAAGTGGTTTTCATAGCTCCTGTTATGCACAGGGCAGCGAGCCGCTGAATTCTTTCCAGTGGCATTAAGTATGTATGTTTTCTTATCGCAGTCCACCATACTAAGGTCCCATACAGCAATACCGGTCTAACTACTGTCGTGTAGCACCAATGCATCAGTGAGGGGTATAGACCCCAAGTAACGCTCAGCATTCTTTTACATGCGTACAGCGCATTACTGGGCTTTTTCACCCTTTCCTCAACATTGTGCTTCCACAGCAATTTACTGTCCAGTATTACTCCTCGATACCTCGCATGATCTTTGAGAGGTAGTTCGTTGTTGCCTAACTTCGGGAGGTTCTATGCCGGGACCTTACACTTCCTGGTAAAAAGTATCATGTCCGCTCAAGCACGTTCGAATAAAATTGAAGAGCAGCGAGAATCACGATTGGAAGTCGATCGAAGACGCACTGCTCAAGCGTGTTCGAATGAAACAATTGAACAAACGAAGAACAAGACTGGGAAGCAATCGGGTGCGCAACCATAGCGAGTTTCCTTGAATATCCTTTCTTTTAAAAACGCAGCGATACGCGACGGTGTAAGCTAATATTATTTAAAAATCGAGGTTGGAGTTCTTTACCTGCTTCATATACATAGTTTGAGCTCTTGCTTTCACTTTTAAGGGCTCAGTTAATTCGCGAAAAGGCTTTACTCTATTCAGCATACCAATGAAAAGCCAACGAAGTGAGGTTCCGCATTTAAAGGATTTACATAAACGTGTAAATGAACACAGCTGTTTTCCAAATAATAATTAAGTCTTCCGCGCTGTACTTTTACATAAATTTTTTAGCACCGCAGAATAATAAAATATTGGGCGACTCGCAATACAACGAACTGAATACATATTTCCAAGGAGTATTATGGAACTTAGCTTGGCAAATGATTTAAACTGCAACTAATAAATTACTGCTGAAACAAGAAGAGCCAGACAACGAACAACAAATATAACCATTTAACCTGAATCCTCTATTACCAGTAGAGCCAACACGCTTGGGAAGTCTGTCAGAGCGACTTATAAAAAAAATGGTTAACCGGCAATGTAGTGCACCAACCACTTGATACACTCCATTTAATACCGTTGCTATGGCAGTTTATTAAGTATAATTAAAAGCTTCATAATCTGCTATTTCAACTTAACATAAATAACGTCAAACACATAAAGCGTCAAGTTTCTAACGGCAAGTGGCATACGGTGCAAGAGGAGTGCAACTAATTTGATACCATTAGTGTCAACTAAAAAGTGGTTGGCCTACCGCGTGGTGTGTACAAATTTCCACTGCCACTGGGGCAGCTTAACATTCTGCTTTGGTGGCAAGCTATAAGTGGCAAATATAATAAATTACCAGTTTGCTGGGTGCGTGCAGTGCAACATTGGTGCCATAATTGTGTTTATACTTGTGTGTTTTCCTTTCTTGACGGTAAATTTTACTATTGCTATTGTTATTGCTTATTGCGCAAGTCAACTAATACCGCTTTACTAGAACCTCGATATTGTTTTTTGTAGCAGGTAAGTGACAAGTGGCAAGTTGTTGATTGTTGACTGTTGTTAATGAGTTGGCGGGAGTACAACGTTTTTTTTGTTGTTGTGAAAGTATTAAAATCAATGACCGTTTAAACATTTATGTGCAGTTGCAATTTAGAAACTCACAAATTATTGACATTTCATTCAAGAGCAAATCTTGTTGAGAATACTTGTAATTAAAAGCAATCAAACTCTTCACACCCTAAGCACATATACAGGGTGCTTTTATTTTGAATAAAATTTAATGAAACTTCACGATTTTTTACACATCATTAACTTATTTTATATCGATTTAATCATTCAATAAAATTTCCATTAGCTGCAGTAACCCCCTCGATCCGGATGCGGAAACGATCCGATTTCAGAAAACAAATGGTATTATGGGGATAATTATTGGTTTCGCGCTCAACTACACCTCATACGTAGTAATCCAGGTCTGGGTACTTAAGCGGGTTATGTGCCCATGGAAATTTTCCGCCATCCAATCTTTTGGCGCCATCGCTTTGTGTGAGGAAGCATAATTTTGCTAAAAAATGTGTGGGCTATCAACGCATACACTATCAAGAAGATTTCACTACTGCCTCTAGAACCTCGATATATGCAGAAAAATTCAATTGAAATGCTTGAGTGACAAAGTGTGGTGGCGCTATCTGACCTTTGTGCTGACAACACCTAAATCCATAACAGTGACTGGAAACTTCATGTGCATGACAATAGGAACCTACATATGTAGGATTGGAGCATAGCAATCTGCATTCTATTCATTCCTGCGGTTAGTCTTTAGTATTTTTTTCAGAAAAAAAGCGAAACATCTCAGATGCTTCAGGGTGATTAATTCTGTTTAAACTGTTAAACTGCCTTATGCGCAAAACGAGGAATTTATACTGGAGATTTTATTATACTATTTGACGAATAAATCTCTAAGCAACATTAAGCTCCCTCGCAAGGCTTTTATTGATTTTGAAGGGTACTCGGCAACGATCGATGACACTTATTGAATGAATTCTGCAGATCCGACAGTGTCAACCATGGTTTTGAAAAGTTATAGCCACATACATATATGCATGTCCTCAAATACCGTACGCTCCTTGTACATATATATGGGTAAGACTCCGTCAGAAAATATGAGATTTGCAAGTGGTCTTTCGATTTCTTTGAAACTTTGGGAAATATTAGTTCTAGGTAAGATACATTCGAGGCTAAAAGGATTTTGAAAAATTTTCAAAATTGAGTCATCTACGCCATGTTGAAAATCGGGACCGTGTTTTTTTCAAAAATCAATATTTCTTGAACCGTTGGATGGATTTCAATGCAATTTACAGACAATATAGAAACAAATAAGTAGTTTAAATTAGTATTATGTTAAAAAAAAAATTTCGAAATTTTGACCAAAAAAAAGTCAACAAAATTTTTTGAATCAATTTTTAGTTGATTTGGCCAGTTTTTTAGATTTTCTGTTATACACGTAACGATTTCTTATGATTTAACCTTTATTTTGAAAAAAAAAATTTATGGTGTCTATAATAGTTCTCGAGATATTGCGATTTTAGTGGAAGCGCGCACCGTGAAGTTCGCGGTTACGCAGCGCGGGAGTAGAAAAACGCGCACAAACCTGCAGCAGTCTGCTCCAGTCACTTCATACAGGAACACATAACGCAGCGCGAACCGTGCGTGCGCGCTTCCACTAAAATCGCAATATCTCGAGAACTATTATAGACACCATAAAATTTTTTTTTCAAAATAAAGGTTAAATCATAAGGAATCGTTACGTGCATAACAGAAAATCTAAAAAACTGGCCAAATCAACTAAAAATTGATTCAAAAAATTTTGTTGACTTTTTTTTGGTCAAAATTTCGAAATTTTTTTTTAACATAATACTAATTTAAACTACTTATTTGTTTCTATATTGTCTGTAAATTGCATTGAAATCCATCCAACGGTTCAAGAAATATTGATTTTTGAAAAAAACACGGTCCTGATTTTCAACATGCCGTAGATGACTCAATTTTGAAAATTTTTCAAAATCCTTTTAGGCTCGAATGTATCTTACCTAGAGCTAACATTTCCCAAAGTTTCAAAGAAATCGAAAGACCACTTGCAAATCTCATATTTTCTGACGGAGTCTTACCCATATATAATATATTTTTTTCGACGTAGTTCTTAGCAGATTTGGACTCTACATAAAGTTAAGTGAAAAAAAGTCTATTAAGAGGAATGTTATTTTTAAAGACAAACTTGTAATTTGTGCGTTTTCGGTACAAAGTATTGACTTTTCATATCTATTTTTTATTTAACGAATCCAAAGATGGCATGAAACTCCACTTGATACAAGAAGTTTTTTCTAATTGCGGTCGGCTCTTGGCAGGCAATGGCAAACCTTCGAATGTATTTCTGCCCTGACAAGGCTACTCGGGGGGCATAAAACTGTAGGTTCATCCACTTGTGCAAAAACATCAAGACGCATACCAAAAATAAGAGGAGGACCTCGACCGAACAGCCAATAAAGGGGTTAGCACCAATTATAAGCCATTATCAACTCGAATCCATGACCTCCTAGTGTTTTGATCATAATAAATACATAAATAACTACATATGTAAATAAAATTAAAACGATTTTTTTATATTTATTTGTCATACGATAGTTTCAAAATCCCTATTAAAGCCTACTTTTTTCTGAACAGTTTTTCGCATTGCCGTGTAAGTTTAATACGAGGAAAATTGTTTGTCGGTGTATGCGCATGTTGTTGGTAGTTTATTGAGGGCATCGACTAATATATTAACTTATATAGGAAAAGTGACTATATGCAATTTTTTTTTAAATAAAATTCAACCTAAATCTTTCACAAAAGCAAACAAAAATTAAATTTTACAATATTTAAAAATGTATTTTAAAAATTATTTTTCTAATCATACATTTTTTTACAATTAATAACGATTTTTCTACATTAATTACAATTAATAATTTTTTACAATTCATATGACATTGGCTTTAGATCCTTTCTACCCTCAACTGTGTATTTTCTCTACTTTATTTTCGTAGTCATAATTCGTTCTTTATTTTCGCATTAATTAAAAAGCATTTTACAAAATTTAGGGGGTTCGAAATTGGCTTTACAGCTATGCTCTACTCGCTTTTTTATAATTTTATATAGAATCTGAATTTGGTAAGAATGATGTGGAAAAAAATCGTTCCACTTACCCGACCTATTATACAAGGTGGCGTAAAATTAATAATTTTTTTTTTTTAATAATTTTTTTACTAAACACAAAAAAAAATGTTTGAAATCCTTATTTTGACCTTTAGCGCTCCATTGCTTGTGTGTTTGTATACTAAAGCTGTCTAGTTCACAAGTGTCAAATATTATTGATGTACAAAAATTATAAATCTTCTGATGGGGTGATTAATTTTGTGTCACCTTGTACATATAACTCTTGCTTACATCATTTGTTGGTTATTTGGCCTTCAGAATATTCCTATGTGCTTATGCTTTTTCCTTTAAATACCCTATTGGAGCAAAATATTTAAACGTAGAATAGAAAAAGGATAGCAAATGACTATCGCTTAGTTAAAGACTTTTTTCAAGCGTTGCGAATTATTGAATAAAATGTTTCTCGTTCCCGATTATTTCTTATATAATTTCGGTCTAAGAAAAGCATTGAGCTTTGACAAGTGCGCTCTTACGAGTATAATAGACGAGGATCAGTGAGATTCAAATGTGAATTAAGCTGAAAAAAATTGTTCAAGTACATAATGAAAATTTGGTATTTGGCAGAAACAGAAATTGGCTTTGACTGACAACGTTCTCATCATCATCAAAAAACAAAAACAAGCTAGTTCGAATATTCAACCTACTGGAAACAAAAGCAAAAGATATAGGACTGAATGCCAGATGATCTTCTCCTTTATTTGCAAATTCTTAATACAAAATATAAGCGATTACAGTAATAAATTATTCATTAATTTTAATACAAATATAATAAATAATTCTTTCTTCTTTTTTACATTTAAAAAACTATAAAATATTATATATATTATTATAGTAATTGTTTTTGGGCTGATTCAGCCAACTGCCCAATAGTCCTTAATCCTGTCCACTCTCTTATTTTACGTAGCCAAGACATTTGCTTTCTATCCTTTTTACTAACTTTATCTGTCCACGATATTTTCATCATCCGCCGATAGCACCCCATCTCAAACGCCTCTAATTTATTCACAGTCGTAACCTTTAGTGTTCATGCCTCCACACCGTACAACAAAATAGACCAAACGTAACATTTAAGGTACCGAAGACGTAATTTCATGTTCAAGCTTTTATTGGAAAGAACTTTCCTGTAATTGAAGAAAGCTTCTCTCGCTGCTTCAACCCGCAGCAAATTTCTCTGTCATTTGTCCATGCTTCGCTAAGCCAACAAGACAGGAATCTAGTTATAGATAATTTTGTTTTTAAAAGCCTAAATGAATTCAAATACTTGGGATTCGGTCTATCGGCGAATAAGGACGCATCAATTGCTATAGACGAAAGAATTAATGCAAATGTTTAATTGTTCAGATCAGAGGATTTATCACGAACGTAGAAAATCAAAATGTACCTATGTATAAAACATTGATACGTGCGGTTCTTACTTCCTTAAGAAATTAGCTTTGAGCGATCCCTAAATCGATGAATCGATCCCCATGTTAAAAGTGGAAGGGAAATTTTTGAGGACAGAAAAGATTATAAAACAATTACAATGCTCTCTACCAGTGGCGCTGGTTGCCCAAAAAGTAAATGAAATGCCAAATGGAAAAAAGGAAAATTTGTGTGAACTACACTGCAATAGTACGAAACTACAACACCTACATGGGTGAAATAGATTTATGCGACAGATTTACATTTAATTACCGCAGCCACCATAGCCGAATGGGTTAGTGCATGACTACCAGGGCCCGGTTTGAGCAAGAAACAGCAAATGATAGAAGAAGTATTTGGTTTATTGCTGCGAAAACAAAAACTGCTGAAGTCAAATAAGCTAACTCACAGAAACATACATAAAAGTGTATGGGTTCGCCTTGAACCAACCACTCGATTTCAAATATACTTGCGAACGTAAGTAAACATGCGAATATGTACATCCAAATAATTTAACTTCAAATATCCAAACGAAAAGTGCGTGCAGCAATTTGTTTTTCATCAGCATTCAAAAAATGGTCAACAATTTACCATTTCAGTAGAAGGCAGCTTTTTCATGGAGTACCAAACAAAGAGAAATCCACGCACACAAAAAACAGAAACGTATACAAGTATGCCCAGCAGTAGTGTATAAAAAATGTATCAATCAATGCAAACATATGAAATACTCTCGCGAAATCTCAATCACATATTTATAGAAATTGTAAGCAAAGCAAAAAATAAGGAAAAAAATAAATACAAATCTTGTTTTTTCGCTTGTTTATGAATGCAGCCGGTTTTCAGTGCAATAGAGCACAAACCTCCTGTAATTTAAAATTGCTGGAATTAAAATTGTACAAATTTAAGTGGACAAACAATTGGTTAGTTAATGGTTATATAGCAATATATATTTACATATACATACAAATGTACATACGTGGGGCAGCATTGTATATTCTTAATTAAAAAAGATAACGTAATTAGTTTTTCACCAAAATGTTACATTGGTTTGTATTTAATTTTCAACCGCTAGCAACGAGCCTAGAGGGAAATCCACTTATGTCGAACTGTCTAGTTCGGAACTGGTGACGGTATTTGCTTCCTCAACAGCGGTGATGCAATTGCACAATTTTATTAATTTTTTTTTTTATTTATACATTTTTACATTACACATGTGCCGAAAAGTTTCGGGCCTAGCAAAGAAAACACGTTTTTTATTTGCTCAAAATTAGCTTCATTCATCAACAAAATTTCAATCAAAAACGTCGCAATCATTCCAGCGCAACTGTAATATTTTCATACCAATTTTGCAAACGATTTGTGTATCTTTTGCCTGAAAAGAGGTCACAGTTTCAGCGACAGCCTCTTCATTAGAGCCAAATTTCTTACCGGAGAGCATGTTTTTAGGTCTGCGAACAGTGAGTAGTCGTTGGGAGCCAAATCTGGTGATTTCGATGCCCCCATATGTATTTCGAAATTCGAAATTCAATTCATGTACTTTGATTGACTTGTGACACGATGCATTGTTTTGATGAAACAAAACAGTGCGCAAACGCAACAGCCAACACAACAGTGCTTTTTTTTAGTTGTTCTTGTTAGTTCTTTTGCTGTTGTTAGTTCTTTTGCTCATGCAACATAAAGCCAACAGCAATCTTTTGATTTCTTTATGATGTCAACTAACTCACTAACTTCATTTTAGGACCATTCAAAACGATATTGTGAATTTTTTTTTGATATTTTCTGATGTCTCTACGACAGCGCTTGAAGTCAGTAAACTATAGTTTTATTGTTGTTTCTGATGAGCGGAGCCCCATAACACTTTTCAAGCCATTTCTTCATTTTTTCGGTATTTTTCCCCATCAAGAAGCAGTCTCAACTTAAAACACAAAATTCTTTTTGATCCCTTGGTTTGAAAATATTAAAAGTAGCGTCCATCTTAGCACAATAACTGACGAACTAATGAAAAGAATACCATGAAATTTTAACAGGTGTCATTTTGAGGTTAGTACTGACTGAAAGTGAGATGAATGCAATAAACTAGTGCCATCTTTGTGTTAGGCGCGGGACTTTTCAGCACATTTGTGTTAAATGCGAGTGAATCGAAAAACAGTGTTATATTTTTTTTTTGCTATAAAATAATATATAAAAAAATGCTAACGCATCTAGTCTGCTTCAAACCACATTGGAATAATGCAGATTTTTGAAATTCAATGAAACAACTGTAATTTTGGAAACTTTTACCTTCGAAATACTTCCCATGTGATCGTCTAGCTTCTCTGTTCTTCTATTCAATTTATGCAGCTATATACTAAGCGATTTTGACCGAGTTCAATAAAACGCATGAGTCGATTCCTCTTCGTACTTATTGGTACCAATAAAAAAGGGCAAATGAAGAAAAGTCCTTGTCCACTTGGTCTCTCAAATACACAGTCGGCTACCGTTTCTTCGTATTTGGATAATTTACGGAGTACTTAGAAATCAGTTTAGCAATGCATTTAGTAACACTTTAAAGTAGTAATTTGTGGAATAAAAATCCATGCAAAATTAAAAACATAATAAATTTTCTCAAAGTTCTAGAAATCGGCGTATTAGAAGCATAATTAGTTCTAACCATCCTTAACTATGTAGAAAAAATCATGATTTCGTAAGCTTTGCTAAGAAATATTGAAATTTATTAACAAATTAAAATTATTAAATTACATTTTCAAAAATATATTGCAAATATTTTCGGTTAAGCCCAAACCGCGATCTAAAATATAATTCCATCTTATAAACAATGCAGGCACGTCTTTCGAACCAGTTCGGACAGTCCCACAAGTACCACGACAAGGTTCGACAAACGCATATTAAAAATTTCAGATGATAGCCCATTTATATCTGCGCTGAAAATTCGACATCAACTCATTAATGAGAGGTAAATCGTAAAAAATGAGTGCGAAAAATTTAGAAACAACTGCAAATTTTGTGAAAAGCGCATAATAAAACTTCAAAGTTTTTAGCATACTATAATTTGGGCAAAGGGCGTTGATATACTTAGGGGTGGAAATCTGCATTAGAAGTTGGTCATCTCTATGCTAGGAACCAGGATAATCAAAGCTAATATGGGAAATACCGACATAACCAAGAGAGCCAATAGGGGAACTACACAAAGAGGGGAACTATTGCCACTTCTTTGGTTGTGTGTGATAAGCAAAATCTTAATTAAACTTGATAGAGGTGGAGTAAAAGTGGTGGCGTATGCTGATGATGTGGTGATAATGGCATCAGGACTGTGTCCTAATATGATCAGTGGGATCATGCAAAGGGCGGTAGGTGAGCTCAATTTTTGGGCTACAAGCTGTGGCTTAAAACAGAACTCATGCTTTTTACCACTAAACCCACTTTTACCCTACCACTAATTGTTGGGCAAAGTTTCCCAATTTTTTACTTATGAGTAAGCTTGGGCACTAAACTTGACTGGAAACTGAACATAAAAGAACGGTTAAGGAAAGCAGAAATAGCTTTGTATGCCTGCAAACGTATGCTTGGAGGAAGATGCGGTCTTCATCCTAAGTATACTTTATGGCTATATAGTAAGACTGTTATTCGACCAATTTTATCATACTATTTAGCAAAATTCAGAATCAGCCTGTACAATTACGGTGGGTGCATTTAGCTCATGTCCTAGAGACGCTCTTGATGCACTGACACAAGTTACTTCAGTAGATCTCTATTTCAAGAAGGTGGCTACAATGAGGCAGACTGGATACAGTTATGCTGTAAATAACCGTTAAGCAAGTTGGTAATGAGGATGTGGCTATAGAATAATGCGGAAGCGCTAGTTGGACTCCAGATGAATCACCACTTTAACCAACAAACCGACCGTACTTTGGACAGCTAAATCCATCATCAGATTAAAAAAAGTAGGAGAATAATTGGAAAATAATAATATGTATTAACGTCTTGAGGTGGCCACGGTAGAGTCCCAAACTGTCTCCTACCGCGAGCGCATGGACAATCTTAAAAATGCTCATTGCTTAGCCGAAGCTTCAAGGATTAGCAAATTTAAAGAGTTGTATCTTCGACATTGGTCAGGGTGAATATTTAATGCTAGCAAATTCTGCTCCACACAGATTTGGCAATATGAATGCTCGTAACTAGGGATAGCTAAACATATATTTTAACGATTAATTAATCATATGATAAATCGTGAGGTAAAAAATAATAATCGCAATTAATCGCGATTAGTGTCAAACAAATGATTATAAATCGTTTAATTTCATCCTCTTTTTAAATGAAGTTGAACAATGACTGTTTTCCAGAACTTTTTACATAAAACTTTAAATTTACTTATAGCTCATTTCATATAAATATATGTGAAAATGGCGCCAACTAAACTAAAACTAGGATAGTCAATGCCAATATTAATTATTTATTGTTCAAGCACGTTTGCAGAAGCAGTAACTTTCAAAACCGTTTTGTTGTTAAGCGATTGTTTTTTTCAGTAGCCGATGCACCAGCTTTTGCAAAACGTCGCTCGGCTGAAAGTGAAGTAACAATTAATTGGCCACATTTTTTGAAAGCCCGTAAAATTTTGGAGAAACAGCTCTCATTTCTTCCCAACCTTCAATAATGTTTCGTTTTAGTTCTACAACTTGAAAATTTTAATAGAATCTTGTGGATGTGGAAGGTCATCATCCTTCCTTCTTCCGTTGTGCACTCACGTTTTATGAGGAGCCCAAAGGTCAGACTTATTCTCCAACGATTCGACTGACTACTTGCAACCCATTTCCATATCCATCTGCAACTGTTAATTCAGTACGTTGAATCTTCATGACAGAGGCCAACGAAAATGGTTCTTTGAAATGAATTTTTTTTGAATCTCAGATCGAGTTCTATTGATGCAGCTAGCAAAAATGATTGTTCGTCTTCTTCTTTTTCTTCCATTTTATTTAAGATTATATCTTGTCTTAATGTTAGAAATTCATACATTACAATATACAATTCTTATAATTATGCAAACAATTTAATACATATCACAACTCAATCATTTGGCGATTCAGTCGTCCAGCACTCATGCCATCGTTTCTGTGGTTTTTTAGGTGGTCTATTGGCTATTTGTTTATTCTGCATTGCGATTCTGGTTGTACGGTCAGGTCCCATTCTCTTTACATGTTTTTGCCACTTTTCCGACGTCTTCGACTCCATTTGCAGATGTCTTGAACATCACATTATGAACGGATCTCAAGGTTTCCGATATGATCAAGCATTGTGCGCCCACAAACCGCTATGAGCGTTTACATGTCTGTGGTGGTAAGGTTATGCTGTGTTGCGGTCATATCTGCACGAGTTTCGACTGAATATATCATGATAGGGCGGGCACATGTTTTGTTTTACTCCTAACATTCATGTTCTTATTGCTCCACACTATATCTCTCAAGTTCCCAGAAATTCGGGCTGCTTTTCTTGCTTGCGCTTTGACCTCTCCACCGATGTTATTGTCGATCCCAAGCACTGAAAACTCATGACTTGCTCTCTGCTTCGCTCGTACACGACCAGTTTACACTTCATCGGTTGTTTCGACATGGTCTTGGCTTTTGTCTTGGCGTCGGAGATTTTTTTAAACTTTGCTGCCGATTGCGCGAAAATGTACAATAGCCAAATCAACGTTCAAACTATTTTGTTACGGCATCTCTTAACTTTTGAGAGGTTTACTGTTTAGCTGTTATTCCAAAAATTTGTTCGCTACTACAATACACTAGTGGAAATACCTGGCTTAACTTTACGCTTAGTTGTTTAGTCATTGCCTCTAAAGGTCTCATATCAAAATGGTCATGTTCTTCTCCGTTTGTTGGTTCTATTCTTTTGTTTTGTATAGGAAAAAGAGCCTGACGTCAGACTTGTCAAAACCGCGAGAAATTAAGTAACTGTTTTGGGCAGAAGCCACCTTCAGTATTTAATTCGCCCTGATTTCAGTTCAAAGTATTCAAAGTATATCGCTTTTTCATTTAGTTATTAATAGCACTCATAATAGTGTTGCCAAGCTCCCAGTTATATGAACATTACACTACATTCACATATTACTAATTTTACTATTTAAATCCTTTTAGAGATATTTTAAAGATTTTCGTTGCGATTATTTCACTTTTACTCGATTAATAGTCGATGAATCAGAAGGAATGCCACAATGCAATTAAATCGTAAAATGGATGCAAATAATCGCTTAATTAGATCAAATGTTTAATCGTTGCCATCCCTACTCGTAGCTACATACGTTCATTATGGATATTATGTATATGACAACGATTTAGCACCGAAGTTGGATGAGATGACTTTATATTTCTCTCTTAATATTAAGATTTTATTAATGTTTCTTATGAAATTAACTTCAATTTAAAAATTCATGTAGACCACATTTGCTTGTTTGATATAACTTTAAAGTGCTTTATTTGAATTCTGCAAAGGGAATTGCACTTGCTTTAGGCACCCTCAGCTTGCTAGCTACTGTAAATGGCAGTTGGCGTTTGCTGCACATTCTTTGCAGGTTATTTTCAGTTTTTGTTCATATTTTCCCTACAGAGAAACTAAAGCATAAATGTGTGCCGTAATAAATTATCAAAAAAATGTATAGCAACTGTTGAAAGTTAAACTTAATTTAATTATGCAACAATTCTATATGTTTAAATCTGATAACAAATAAAACCAATGCAGGAAAACCGAGAAGAATAAAAGGCAAACAATTAATATGGAATTTATTTGAAATTCATATTCATCTCCACTGCATAAATAAGTGTACGCGTATGTGAGTATGCATATAAATATTTTATTTCCCTGCCTGAAACTCATATGTTTTGCTTAATTTTGTTTGCAAACCTGCATTTGAAAGCGCGCCTAAAAGTGTGCAATGAAATCAATTATTTGAAGCTTTAAGTGACCAACGGACCTTGAATTGAATTAGTTATTACATATACACCTTTGACAGCCATAAACGTCAATTTAAATTCTAAACTCAATTTAATACTGTGCAGTTAGGGACAGTAATTTTATTTGTATTTATTTAACTCGTAAAAAGTATTAAATTTTCCTAGAAATTTTAGTACACTACATCCGGTAAACTATCTCTGGCTACAAACAAATTCCTCTTGATTTAAAATTTGGGTGCCTGCTTACGAAGTCAAACCGAAGAAGCGCCTTTGTAATTAGTTCAATGTATGCTTTTTATGACTATTGAAACTATTTCACACAAATTCGGATGTTTTTATTTATGTAAAGAAAATTATAAATTTTTGATTGCATGTACGCGAAACTGCTGATACATCTTTGTCGCGGCCGTAAAATTTGCGAGAAAACCTCTTAAAAAGCGTAGCTACAGTATTTTAGCAGTACAGCAGGAAATGCTGGAAATGCAGGGCATCCACGAATTTGCACTTTTTCATATCGAATTCATGCATAAAATCGACATCAATTAATTTGTTAGTTTCGCTAAGCACTTTGGTTTTTTTCTTTTGGAAATATTTTTTTTTTTTTAATTGTGTTTCCTCGATCCAAAAATCAATATCAATAAATTTTCAGCAAAATATCCGAGCTCAGCCGGTTTTTCTAGCAAAATTTAACTTAGTGTAGAAACCACTTGAAAAACGAAATCAATTTTTCTCTTGGAAATTTATCATTGCTATCAATATTCATATAACATGTTCAGTTTTAGTTATTTTTAGTAAATTTAAATAATAAATGAGAACCAATGCAATTCAATTCTTAATCAATTTGTGTTCAGTTCATTGTTAAAAAATAGCCTCAAATATATTATTAAAGCTTCCTCCTTACTAAAAATGGTATCTTTTCCTTTTCTCCCCTCGAAATTTCTGGCATCAATTTAATCAAAATCGTATTTTTTTGTTTTTTGAATTCCTCTGTTCAATTGTTTTTTACAGCTGCTTGAATTTCCAATTTCGTAAACTTCTTTTGAAGAGAATCGAAAATTTTAAACTTTTTCTATTTAATTTGCATGCTTCCTCGGCATATTCCCACCTATTTGATGCCGTTGCGGTGCGGACGCCCAGGTTCGTTCTTTAATTTTACCATCGATGAAAGTCATACATTTTATAACCACTCGTTCATTTTCAATCCGTAAAATCGCAGGTATTCTTGGCTTTCTTCATTGAATCTTCCACCTGATAATGAAATTTGTCTGCCTGCAAGAATATATTGGGTAGCCGAAAAAGTCTTTTCGTATTTTGTCAATAGACGTCGTTGGAGTCATCTATCTCCAGTGCTACCAATCACATTGTGTCATATCATATGGTGTTAGAAAGGTGACATTTTAAGTTTCATTTAACCAAAAAAAAATTTAATTCGGAGAAGTTGAAAAAAAGTTATAGCTGTTCAAAAATGAGTGAAAATAATCAACAAATTCGCTATATTTTGAAATTTTTGTATAAAAAAGGGAAATTTGTGAAGTTTACGGAGATGATGCTGTATCAGTTCTTGTAGCACAACAATGGTTCGCTCGCTTCCGTTCTGGAAATTTCGATGTGAAAGATGCACCTTGCTCCGGTCGACCAATCGTTCAAAAAGTCGATGAAATTATAGAAAATATTGACCAGGACCGTCACATAAGCTGTCATGATGTCGCCAAGGCACTAAACATTTATCATCAAAAGGTTTTGAACCTTTTAAAAAAGGGTGGTTACAAAAAGAAGCTCGATGTTTGGGTACCACATGAATTGTGGTGTGAAAAAACTGCCAGAACTGATCAGCAGAAAGGGCTTCGTCTTCCATCAGGACAACGCTAGGCCACACACATCTTTGATGACTCGGCAAAAACTGGGAGAGCTTGGCTGGGAAGTTTTGATGCATCCACCGTATAGCCCTGACTTTGCACCATCGAACTACCATTTGTTTCGGTCAATGCAGAACTCCCTTAATGGAATAAAGTTGGCTTCAAGAGAAGCCTGTGAAAATTACTTGCCGCAGCTTTTCGCCGAGAAACCACAAAAGTTTTACACTGATGGAGTAATATCTCTAGAAGAAAAATGGCAAAAGGTGGTCGACCAAAATGGTACATATTTGGTTTAATAAAGTTCATTATAAATATAAAAAAAAAATGAGTTGAAGTTTGATTAGAAATACGAAAAGACTTTTTCGACTACCCAATATGTCCTGTTTCGAAGTACAATACATCAATTGTTACTGATTTAATTTCGTTCGAATTGATCATATAAATTAATAATGTCAAAGAGTTCTCGCCAACAGATGGCGCCTTTTTCATATTGACAATAAGACAGAAACTAGTGGAAGTATATTCCATTCACGAAAATATGAAGAAGTACTCGCTGTCAATGGATTAAATGCAGCAAACACTTGCGCTACTTTCGCTACTGTCGAAAAAACTCCACGCCAATCCGACGCGAAAGTTACATATCGCAGAGGCTTTAGAATTGATTTATCTTCAAAATTACATATATAGGTAAATCGTTCTAAGAATAATATAATAACAAAGTTAACTCCAATTCTATTGAGTTGATAAGTTTTCTGTCGCCGACCTCAAACGGTCAAGTGAAGTTCACTGATCTTGACCCGAACATTTTACATACAAAACCTGCAGATAAAAAACATCTTTCGGCCTGAACACTTGTCGGCTTAACTTTCGAAAGGTAGCTATATACCATTTGAAGATAATTGATTTGATGATTTTAATTATTTACTTAGTTCATCATGCAATGTTTGACCCTAGAACTAGATTGCATCTGTTAAACTTAAAGATGCAATTAATCCTTAGATTCATCATCGTAATCGTTTCCACTTCTATGGGTGGCCTGCCATTTTTATTTTCCTATTTTGATAGAGTTGGCCATTGCTTTCAAGTTGCACTTTTTATATTAATCATCATTGCTGATGACGTTTAGCCATCACATCGCATATTCTCGTCTGTTTACAAAGCTTTGAATATTTCCGGTTAGATGATCTGTTGCCAGAGAAGTCTCGCATCCATAAAGTAGTGCTGAGATGACGTTTGATTTAAATAATCTCATTTTTGTTAGGAAGGATATTTGTTTCAGTTCCTCATTTGCTGCAGCTGTGCATATGCGCCAGTTGCTTTACTTATGTGTGCCAGAATATTCTTTCCCGTCCAGGTAGATAAAATCTTCGACTTGTTCAATTTCTTTGCCATGTACCATAAATTTATTATAATTTTTGGTGTTCATTTTCATTTATTTCGTTTTGTCCGGCACAGAGCGTTGAGTTTGACTTACATATCGCAGTGTATTACTGATAATAGCAAATGTGAAATACAATATAAAATAGAAAATAATAGTGGAAGTGGTAGAAAAAGTATCAGGAAATAGTGATAAAAGTGAGTTAAGTAAAATAATAAAATAGGTATGAATAACGGTACGCATACACTAAACTAAAAGAAACCAAGATACAAGTTCAAAGGAGAGGAGAGGAGAAAAAGAAATAAGTTGAGTAAGTTTAACAATATTCGGCAAAGTAGCTAAGCAATTCATGTCTGAAGTGCAAAGTTCCCTATATTCTTCTAATTCATAGATGTGAAGTGTTCTTCAAGCGAACAAAGAATACAAAATATTGGTGCTCGTTCGGTAAACTTGCTTCATTGTTTAGTTGCGCAAATGGAATCCTCAATACTAAGGATTTCGGATGTAAAATAAATCGTCAAAAGATGGTCTAAAGAAATATGGTCATGTTGTTTACTACGGTACCTCTACCATAGCAATATTATTATATAGTTTGGGGAAAACGAAATACATTATTTCGGACAACTTCGATTGTTTCGTAGTTTTATCGACATTTTCCGTATGCCTGAACGAAATCAACGGAAACAAAAATGCATCGGCATCATAAGCATATTTATATATATACCTGTATGGTGAGAGTCAAAAGGAATTAGGGCATATATCTTTTATGAGGAGCTTTCTCATAGCAAAAATACACTCGGAGGTTTGCCATTTTCTGCCTAGGGGCAACCGCTATTAGAAAAAACTTTTTCTTAATTTTGGTGTTTCACCGAGATTTGAACCTACATTCTCTCTGAATTCCGAATGGTAGTCACGCACCAACCCATTCAGCTATGGTGGCCGCAATCATAAACACCATCCATAATTTTAGCGTAGTGCTGCACTAAGATTTATCTGAATGAAGGATTACTTCGTTGTCACATGCTATTTGATTATTTTAAATTCTTCACATTAAAACACGTTTCCCAATTTCGTTATAAACAAGTTTTCACTCTTCGGAATTTAATTTTCAAATTTTTTGTGATGCTAGGATTAATGCAAGATAATATTGAAAATTACACACTGAAATATCACTGTGATCTCTGAACTGGCATTCCTAATGTATTTCGTCATGGCTTTGTTAGAAATTCGAACACCGCAGCTCAAGCATTGTTGCGTCCTGGTTTACATCCAGGGATGTAATCGAAAGCAGGTTTTGGTGGATAATTTTCGCCCGTCGTTGTGACATGTCCAGCTTCATTAGCCTTTTCACATAAAATCGAGCTACCATTGAAATATCTTTATTCATTATTTCGTCGCATTCTCGCGGGGGAGAGTCAATAGATTCCTTTCATAAAGCGCTGTAAAAAAAAATACATGAATCGAGTTAAATATCGGCTCATTGAAAGGGAATTTTAAAATCAGAAAACACCACATTTGTACAATATTTTCATCTTTAGATACTTCCACATACTTTGAAAAAGTTTACTTATATCCCAACAGCACTACCATTAACGCGAACTGTTCGCAAACTGTGGCAGCTAATATAAATCGATTTCTCCCAACAGTTTGCGTTACTTACTATATGCACACATTTTTTAGAACGTTGAAAAATGTGTGCAAAACTTATCGCCGCTTACAAATAGTTCAACCATATACATATATGAATGTACATACCTACCCTACGACGATTTTTGCAAGCACGGCACGGGCGCACATTGTCAGATCGATTGGTTCTAAACTGCAAGCAGCAAAATAAAAGTAACCGAAGGAAGCGAATATATATACATGTTTATATGCATACATGCATATAACAATTTACTTATGAGAAATAAATTATATCTGCTGACAATATCACTGCAGGCTACTTGAAAAAGAAGCTATTCGTATGTACGCCAACTAATGGCGCAAAGCAACAAGTCGCAGCTAAATCATTGTAAAACTGAAATGTTCGTTCTTACACAGCACCGAACCCTAGTAATTTTTTGTTATTTTTGTTACTGTTAATTCTTTTTCATATATTTTTTTTGCCTTCTTGCCACTTCATTTTCCGCCTTCTTCCGCTCGTGAGCACTCAAATCGTTTCACGTCTGATCAACTTCACAGCAAACAATTACTCATACGCTGCGTTGTACCCTCCTGCGACATCACAATTAAAGTTGTTTTTGCTCTAAAATTAGCACAAATGGCATGGTGTCCTTTTAAATGTCATTTAAATTCAGATAACATGATGGAAATATTGCACATGAAAGCCCCTGCAAGTGAAATGGCTGTTGTTTTAGGTGTGTGGGAGAAATGTAGAGGGATAGAAGCCGGCAAGACGCAGTTGCCTTTATGTTTTGTCTATCTTTTATGGCACCATAGTTATGCTGCTCATGCCTTTGCATGCTTATTTGCTTATTTCTTGTATGGATTTGAGTTTTCTTGTGAGTGCCTACAGTGCAGAATAAATTGTTTATTTTAAAGATTAGGGGCGTGAGTATTGCAAAGAAGTTGTCAAGCATAGACTTACTAACACGCGTAGACGCATCTGTTGGTACAGAAGAAGGAATGCAAGCAAACATACAAAGTACATGAAACTTTGGTGTCAGCTAGCAGACAATCAACATCAATTTCATGCTTTCATGTACAGAGCTTCCACCGAATAACTGTATTCAGACAGGTGCAAGGGTGTTATTACAAATATATTTCAGTACAGGGGATACGCAGATTGCCTAATTAGCAATTTCCAAAATATGCCAGTTTGAAAATCAGTTGTTCTTTGTTGTCAATACAATAGTAAATTTTCCATTTGACGGAATGGAGATGTAGTAACATATGGAATTTAAGCTCATTAAATATTGTGCTTCTGAAAACTGTTGCTTCTGAAAACTGTTAAAATGAAAGAGTTTGATTGCGACTTTTGGTGGTTTATTGGATAGTCACCTATAAATAGAGGTATAGTTATTAATTGGTTTAGGGGGACATATGAGTAAAATATAGATTTGGAAGGACCTTTTGGAGGTTTTAATAAAATATCGCCTACTTGTTCTTCAGTGGAAGCTGGGACTATATCGCTCAATTATGTATATTGCGCTATTTCTTTTCTCTATTCAAAAAAAAAATCTTTAAATATACGCAAGTAGCACTGATAAGTGAAGGATGTTCGTATATCCAATTAAAAAAACAAAAAAAAAAAAAAAAAAAAAAAAAAAAAAAAAAAAACTTATTTACATTCTCGATACAGCAGCAATCAGCAGTTGCAATCACTAACTGAAGAAAAATTTCCAAAATCTGAAGGTCCAACCAAATATAGTGGGATAAAAGCATGCCTCTCGATTCGAATTTAAGTCTGCTCTGAACAATTCATAAGAAGAGTTATAGTGCAATCTCCTTTTGCTATCGCTGAAATATTGTTCTTGGTATTACCTATCAGATTCTACCGAGTCCCTTGTATGAAAGGCTAAAGTCTATCGTCTATCTTAACCTTATCCGTAATTCATTAAACCTGGTATAGCTGCTTTGCTCATGATATTAACAAAACAAAAAATAAATCAATCCCTGCCTCGTTTGAATTTGGTTACCCGTAAAATGAAGTCATACAATATACCCAGCTGTCCCAGAATTGGGAAGCACATCTACCAGACCGGACGATATTTCAAACAGAATGACTTACCTGCCATGAAACTTCTACAAGCTGGTGCTAGAAAAGATTATCAAACACTATACTTATGATTGTTGTCGTATGCCGACGATATTAAAATAATTTGTCCCTAACATCATACAATTTGAACCGGATAAAGAAGCCAAGCGAATTGATCTGAAAGTAAGCGAGAACAGCGTATCGCATTTCACTATTGGCCGCATCACTATTGGCTGCTATAATTTTGAAATAAACCCGCACTGGTTGGAAAATAGCACAAGCTAAAATCGTTAATCGTATGAGCATTGAAATTTTTCGAAGAATCACTCTTGACAACGAGTGCTAGTTTGCACTAAGTAGACAACTGAAAAGTAAATTCTGTCTCGACGGATAGGGCGATGACAAGTAGCACTTGGAGTATGCGGAAAAAAGATTTATAGAACTGTACTGTGGATATCGTAGACGATGGAACTTTGAGCTTCACGGGGCATTGATATATACAAGTAACTATGAGTAAAGATGCAGCAACTGCCCAGGCTAAGCCATGAAGTATGAACTGATATAAACGCTTCAGTTCTGAGAGTATTCGATTCGATAAGTGCTAATGGTAGTAGATGAAAGAATGAAAGCCTCCTTTGTATTGGAAAGAATTTTATTCACTTCATGCGATAACTAGCAAATGACTGGCGCGCATTGTTGTGCTCAATCAAAATAGCTTAGGCTAAGATGAATTAAAACTTGTCTTAAACGTACTTTCGGGCAAGAAAAGCTTCTTAAAAATATGCTTTATCAAATTTTCTACACTTAAAAGTATCTAAAATATTACCTAATTGATATTGTTTGGATAATAATATCAAAAAAATTTAATTGCTTAAATAAATGTATATATAATAATTATATTTTATGTGTGGATATTAAGTGGATATTAAATTCGAAGTCTTTTTGACAATACATATTTTGACAAATATAAGAAGTCAAATTCGTATCATTGCTTTTCTAATGATAAATTAACTACTACGCCTTCTGAAGTGGTAAACCTGTTTGCTAATTTTTTTAAAGCAAATTTTGTAAATGATGAACTTGATTCACACTGGGCCTGTCCTGTGGATGCTAACTAGTCTCTTAACTTTGGGCGTTTAAATCTGTCATTAGAAGATATGGAGAAGAGTAGTTTGGCCCTAAATCCCTCTACAAAACAGGATGCTGATGGTCTTTCAGTTGCCGTTTTCAAATATTGTTCAGCTCTTGCTTAGCCTCTTAAGTTAATTTTCAATAAATCGCTAGCCTCTGGTGTCTTTATCGACGACTGCAAAACTACAGTTATGATTCAAATTTTTAAAAGGTGTTAAAACATTGGTGTCAGAACAATCTCGAAGCTCCCGTCAGTATCTAAATTGAAATAAAAAACATTTTAAAATATTGTCTAAGAAAATATGTATTTTGCAACTAAAAGTATCATATCACCAAAGTATCATATCAGTTGTTGGAGCGGTGCACACTGTTCTCGAATCCACCGGACGATCTGGTGCCTTACCTTAGCTTCGGAACCAAGTATGACGTTTTGATCCCAGATAAAGATCAATGGTTAATTCCAGAGAACATATTAATGGAATTTCAGTACACTTTCTACAGCAACGGATCCAAACCCAACGATGGTATGGGGTCTGGATGGTACTTAGACGAAGACACTAAGTACTCCGACGCTACAGGACAGATGGCCACCGTATTCTTAACGAAAGTCTATGCCACCTTGAATGTAACATACTAGCTAATTGAGAAAAAGTGGCGAGGTAGTAATGTTGGAATTTGTAGTGACAGTTAAGTTGCACTGATAGCCTTTGCTAACTCACGCTGCTCTTCGAAATTAGTCGGTAAATGTAAGTCAAAACTGAACAGTGTTGCAAAACACAACAAAGTTTGTCTTATTTGGGTGCCTAAACACTGCGGTATTACAGGGAATGAGTTGGCTGATAAACTGGTAAAGAAGGCTCTACAATCACACCATTGGGCCCCGAACCCTTCGTAGGGGTCAATTCTGCATCGGCTCAACTATGGATTGACGACTTCGTGAGGTCTACCCGTAGAAAACGTTTGTCTAAGTGGCTCCTGCAGAGTAGCTAAATGCTTTGTGAAAGAACCAAACAGAAAATTAGCCACCTAAAACTTTGTAGATAGGTCTTCAGGGTACAGGTAGGTGTAATCACAGGGAACAACGCTTGTTGTCAGCATAGGGCTACCAAGGGAACCATTGACGACCTTTCTTGTGGACAGTGCAAGCATTCTCTCTGTAGCTGTCCGGTGGTGGTCTCTAGAATCAGACTTAGGCTGTTGGGGTGCGATGTTCTGAGCATGGATAAAGTTCATACTCTTCGTTCCCCGGATTTCTGAAGATTCATCAATGAATCGAAAAGATAGATCCTGTCTATCCACTGTGATCTATCCAGGTGTAGCACAATGGCCTTTCTGACTGAGTTATTGGTCTTGCTCAACCCCCCCTCAAATCTTATCTAATCTATGTAATAACCATTGTGTAGTTTCTAGCTGCTGTTTTTTCTGTGTCCTTTGGTGTACCTCAAGGAAGTATATTGGATCCCTTGCTTTTTATTTTATTTATCTATTTTTTATTTTGCCTATTTCCTTCTGTATGCGGATGGCATAAAAATATATTCCATTATTTTAAACTCGGCAGATTTACATTAACTGCAAACTGATGTTAATAGTTTAGTTAATTGGTGTAGTGTTTCTCCAGTATCGCCTAATATTAATAAATGTTTTAAGCTCGCGTATTCAAAAAAACTAACATCATTCCTACTTGTTATAACATCGGTGCTGATATACCCCAGTCTGTTGAAGAAATCAAAGATCTATGGGTGTTTTTTTGATGCACATTTTACATTTCTTAATCAAACAAACGTTATTCTATCTAAAGCGAACTCAACTCTTAGTTTTATAAGAAGGAATAGTTCGAAATCTGCAGGCATTTATACTCTTTAGTTGCTGTTTACTGCATTTGTTCGATCTACATTAGAGTATACCGTGTTTATTTGCAGACCTTACCACCAATTCTCTGTTGAGAGAACTTAATGAGTTCAAAAGGTTTTTCTTAAGTACGCTCTCTCTTCCCATAATTTCTCTGATCTTCTCTCGTCATATAAATCCCGTTTACTTGAAATTAATTTGAAACATCTAGAAACTAGAAGATATTGTTGTTATTGTAGCAGCAATACTAAACCTTGGGAAATGTAACTCACCGGTCATCTTCGTCTAGCTCATCTAATAGTAGACCCAGGAAACTTGCTACAGTTTGGGTCCAGAGGGAGAGGCGTGTTAGATGAATGGCTTTGATGGGGCATATGAAAAGGTGGTTAGTAACGTGCGGGGTATCTTCACATGCTGGATATATGTTTAGTATGTCAGGATCAATTCTGAATAGGTAGAAGTTTAACTTGCTACAATATCCAGAACGCAATTGTACCAAGGTTACGCGGGTCTCTCTGGTACCTGGAGCTCTTCATCTGCTATTGGACTTCGATTAGGGCGTTCGGGGGTCGGGAGCTTATGAGGAGCTTAGGTGCTAAGGCTCTCCACATAAATGTCATTTATTGTCTGTCGTTTAACTCTGTCCGGTCCAATAGTTGTCGATTCGTTTTGTCCTGGAACTCGTCGGGGTAGTTGAAGAGGCGCCTCCTGTTTAGTGCACCGTACCTTAAACTAGAAGATCGATTTTGTCGCTTTTGCTTAGTATTATCAGGGGAGAACTGATTGATCC